>JAADVE010000098.1:0-34606 GCA_023334595.1 Pythium utonaiense | reverse complement strand
GTGCTGAAAACGATGTCGGACAATTATTGTCGACGTCCTCTCAACCACCCACTCACTATGGAACACAACGTGACGGCAGTGTTGGTTGGTGCATCCACCGTCATCACGTGCGACTGGAATGGGTTGCACGACCAATATTCCCACGAGGCGTGCGTCACATGAGGAGCTCAATTCTTCAGCCATTTCTTCATGTCACTATCACATACAAAAACCAAATACAATCCAAAATAGTGACATCTAAATTATGAGTTTAGCGGAGACCGTGAGCCATAAACACGCGCACAGCAACTCCACAACTGCTGACACCCACGAGCGGCGGCCTTTCTCATGCCGGTACCGTAAGCACTGATAGCTGCAGTGCGGTGAGTATTGATTGCTCCGCTTCGCGTCGCTTGATGGATGCGTGGCTTTGCTTCTATAGATTGGTGCGACGCTGCCGTCTCTTCCATCCCGATGCCACCGTGAAGATTCCATGCGTGCGGCGGCGGCGTCAAACTGGAGGGCGTTGGCGCTTTGTCGCTGCTCATTGTCAGATCTACCTCAGTCTACTACAGTCTACCAACCAACCCAGTCTCTTCTTCTTCTTGCCCAGTGTTGCCAATGGAGATGCATCTCCAGGATGGCGACGACCACTTCGACCCGGTCACGGCGAGTCCTCGTGCTGCCTTGAACCGCGCGCTGAGCTACTCCACAGGCCAGCACATGATGGCTCACGGCGCGCCCGCGCTGCATGAAGACATCGCTGCAAAGCTTGAAGTCGCTATGGGCCGCGCGTTCCCGCAGATGGAAATCCGCTTCCAGGACCTGTCGCTCACTGCGGACATGGTGCTCGCTCACGACCGCCACGGCGGGAAGCAGGGCGGCGAGAAGGCGGGCGACGACGAACTGCCTACGCTGCCCAACCACGTGCTGCAGAAGATCGCTGCAGTGTCGTCCAAGAAGCACACGGTGCAGAAACATATCCTCAAGAACTTCAGCGGCACGTTCAAGCCAGGCACCGTCACGCTGGTCTTGGGCCAATCCGGCTCGGGCAAGTCAGCGCTCATGAAGCTCATCAGTGGACGGTTCCCCATCGACAAGCGCATCAACATGGGTGGCCTGATCACCTACAACGGCATTCCTCGCAACGACATCCTCAAGCGGCTGCCGCAGTTCGTGGCGTACGTGACCCAGCAAGACACGCACTTTCCGACGCTCACCGTTAGGGAGACGCTCGAGTTCGCCCATGAGTGTTGCGGGGCGGAGCTGTCCCAGCGAGCGGAGCAGTTCTTCACGGCAGGCACGCCCGAGCAGAACCAAGCGGCGCTAGAGGCTGCCCGCAATATGATCAAGCACTACCCGGAGATTGTGATCCAGGAGCTGGGTCTCAAGAACTGTGCCGAGACGGTCGTCGGCGACGCAATGCTGCGTGGTGTGTCCGGTGGTGAGCGCAAGCGCGTGACCACGGGTGAGATGGAGTTCGGCATGAAGTACGTGACGCTCATGGACGAAATCACGACGGGCTTGGACTCGGCTGCAGCGTTCGATATCATCAACACGCAGCGCAGTATCGCCAAGCGTCTCCACAAGACCGTCATCATCTCTCTCCTGCAGCCGTCGCCCGAAGTCTTTGAACTTTTCGACAGCGTGCTGCTCTTGAATGAAGGCGAGGTAATCTACCACGGCCCACGTGACCAGGCGCTGGCGTACTTCCAGGGCCTTGGCTTCGTTTGTCCACCACGACGCGACGTGGCCGATTTCCTCTGCGATCTCGGCACACAGCAGCAGATCCAGTACGAGATTGGCCGTCTGCCTGCGAATCTCACCAAGTTCCCACGCGAAGCGAGTGAGTTCGCGGCGATCTTCCGTGAATCCGCGACGTTCCAGGCCAATTTGGAGCAGCTGAACACGCCGCTCGACCCCGCGCGGCTCATGGACGTGGCCAACCACATCGATCCGATCCCAGAGTTCTACCAGAGTTTCACAGCCTCAACGTGGACACTCATGAGACGCCAAAACACTCTGTTGCTGCGTAACCACGCCTTCCTCATCGGCCGTGCGATTCTCGTGCTGATCATGGGCTTCATCTACTCGAGTGTGTTCTACCAGGTTGACTTTGCGAACTCGCAGATCACGCTCGGTGTCATCTTCGCGTCGGTGTTGTTCCTCGGTCTCGGCCAGAGCTCCATGCTTACAACCTTTTACAACGCTCGCGCCGTGTTTTACAAGCAACGCGCCGCCAACTTCTACCGCACGTCGTCGTACGTTCTCGCTGCGTCCGTGAGCCAGTTGCCGCTCGCGTTTGCCGAGAGCATTCTCTTCGGTTCGATGGTCTACTGGTTCGGCGGCTTCGTGAACCGCGTGCCCGAGTTTCTCATCTTTGAGCTCTATCTCCTGCTCGGTATCCTGGTCTTCCTCTCGTGGTTCTTCTTCCTTTCGGCTGTGGCACCGAACCTCCACGTGGCCAAGCCTCTGGCGATGGTCTCGCTGCTGATCTTCATCCTCTTTGCCGGCTTCGTCGTCTCGAAGGAGCAGATTCCGAACTACATGCGTTGGATTTACTGGATCGATCCGGTGGCTTGGGTGCTGCGCAGTGTTGCAGTGAGCCAGTACCGCAGCGACCACTACGACGTGTGTGAGCATGGCGGAATCAAGTACTGCACGCCTGAGTTTGGTGGCATGACCATGGGCGAGTACTCGCTCAGCCTCTTCGACGTGCCGTCGGAGAAGTCGTGGCAGTACACCGGTATCCTATTCATGGTCGGTGCGTATGTGCTGTTCAACTTGCTGGCGTGGCTAGTGCTCGAGTACAAACGCTACGAGCAGCCTGAACACATCGCCCTGCCAAAGGAGCTACTGGACCAGGAGGCCCGCGACGAAGCGGCGACGGATGGAGCGTCCGAGCCGGAGGCAGACGACACAGACTACCACCGGATCAAGAGCCCCAAGGTCTCGACGAACATGAACCTGGGCCAGGTCATCTTGGACGTGGACACTCGCATGTCGAGCGTACGCCAGTTCAGCCCTGTCTCGATCGCTTTCCAGGATTTGCGCTACTCGGTGCCTATGCCGGGTGAGAACAAGGGCCACGGTGAGCAGTTGGAGCTGCTCAAGGGTATCACGGGCTACGCCATGCCAGGCACCATGACAGCTCTGATGGGCTCGTCTGGCGCTGGTAAAACCACGCTCATGGACGTGATCGCTGGCCGAAAGACGGGCACTGGTGGCACGATCCAGGGCAAGATCCTGCTGAACGGCTTTGAGGCGTCCGACCTTGCAATTCGCCGCTGCACGGGTTACTGCGAGCAGATGGACATCCACTCTGAGGCCTCTACGTTCCGTGAAGCTCTCACCTTTAGCGCATTCCTGCGTCAGAGTTCGACGGTCTCTGCAGCTCAGAAGTACGACTCGGTCGAAGAGTGTCTGGATCTGCTGGGCATGCAGGACATTGCGAACCACATCATCCGTGGCAGCTCCATGGAGCAGCACAAGCGTCTAACAATTGGCGTGGAGCTGGCGGCCCAGCCGAGCGTGTTGTTCCTGGACGAGCCAACCTCCGGACTGGACGCGCGGTCGGCAAAGGTGATTATGGACGGCGTACGCAAGGTTGCCGACACGGGTCGCACGATCCTGTGCACGATCCACCAGCCATCGTCTGAGGTGTTCCATTTGTTCGACCGCTTGCTTCTGCTCAAGCGTGGTGGTGAGGTCGTGTACTTCGGTCCGCTGGGCTTCGAAGGCCACAGTCTCATCGAGTACTTTGAAGCTTTGCCAGGCGTCCCGAAGATCAAGGACGGCTACAATCCTGCGACGTGGATGCTTGAAGTGATCGGCGCTGGTGTCAGCGGTGTCGAACAAACTGTCGACTTTGTCGACGCGTACAAGCACAGCGCGACCCGACGCGAGATGCTGGATGGCAAGCTCAACGAAGAAGGTCTCTTCCTGCCTTCGCGAACGGCCATGCAGCTGACCTACACGGACAAGCGTGCTGCCACCAACATGATGCAGTTCCGGTGTCTGCTGCAGCGCTTCTTTACTGTCTACTGGCGTACGCCATCCTACAACTGGACGCGGCTCGTGATCTCGCTGCTGCTGGGTGTGATTTTCGGTCTCGTGTACCTCGATTCGGAGTTTACTTCCTATCAGGGCATTAACGGCGGCTTGGGTATGATCTTCCTCTCGACGGCTTTCATTGGCGTAGTGTCGTTTATCAGCATCTTGCCGCTGGCGTTTGAAGAGCGTGCGGCCTTCTACCGTGAGCGCGCCTCCCAGACTTACAACGCCCTCTGGTTCTTCATCAGCTTCACGATCGTGGAGATTCCGTACGTGTGCGTCGGTGCGCTGCTCTTCACCGTGACGTACTACCCCATGGTCGGCTTCACGGGCTTTGGCGATGGTGTGTTCTACTGGCTCAACACCATGCTTCAGATCCTGTTCCAAGCGTACATGGGCCAGTTCCTCATCTTCGCGTTGCCAAGCATTGAAGTTGCCGCCGTCATCGGCGTGCTCTGCAACTCGATCTTCTTCATGTTCATGGGCTTCAACCCTCCATCGCTGCAGATCCCGAGCGGCTACAAGTGGCTCTACGCAATTACGCCTCAGCGCTACTCGTTCTCGCTTCTCGCCGGCACGATGTTCGGCGACTGCTCGGACGAGCACTTGGCGATGATGGCCAAGGCCAAGGCCAACAACATCACAGCCGACATCTCATCGTGGGAACTTGGCTGCCAGGTGATCACGAACGCGCCGCCGGCGATCGGAGACGGCGTGCCCCTCAAGGAATACGTGGAGGTCGTGTTCGGCATCAAGCACGCGCACCTCGCGCAGTACTTTGGCATTTTCTTCGGCATGATCGTGTTCTTCCGCGTGCTCGCGGCACTTGCCATGCGCTACATCAACCACCAGAAGCGCTAGACCGCTGCAGAGAAGCGTGCGGACCCAGGCAGCACGCTGTGTATATTGGATTTCGTGTATAACTTGGACATCAATGCACATGCACCTCTTTTCATTCGTGCAGATCTTGATCATGGCCATCATACCTGTACGGGTACGGTACCAGTACGGTGGACTGGTGTGACGTCAGCGTGGTCGCAACGCCACGTGCGAGTGCAAGTTCGGACGCGCGAAAGAGAAGGAGCTTCAACGAGGGGAGGAGCTGTGTTGGGAGATGGCTACAGTCTCAGTTCACGCGTCGCAGGTGGCAGTGACGCGCACGCTTCATGGCGATGGGACCAAGAACCAGCGGCCCAATCCCATCACATCAAAACCCACAAATGCATAACCTACTATAAATACTTATCCTATTTCGTATTAATACAGCTAAAATACCTGTGTAAACCTATTAACATTTGAATACGATCGATGAAATGTAAGTGAATAAACGGGAGACTGCGCTTGAAGTTCAACACAAAGCCACGTCGCCAACCCAACCGCCGCAAAGGAACCAGACCTCCGTAATTAGATATCATCCGTATCACCTTCTGTCAATTCTGTATTACCGTACTTCAAATAACCTGTAACAACCGATAAAAACGATAAATGCGTGCCCATCGTGCAATCGACGGCCAGCCGCGCTCTATTCGAAGCAGGTTTCGTGAACAGTTCACGTCGGCATATCCATGCAATCGTCTCGTGTCGATGGCATCATAATCCAATATCCCCTCCCCGAGAGCTCCGCATTCCCCCGCCCGCGCTCTTCATTCCGCATCCCGCGCCCTTACAGCCACGCCAAGCTCTCCTCCAGCCATCACCATGTCCTCCCCAATGACCGTCGCCTCCTCGTCCGCCGCCACCGTGATCTCCCAGGACGCGCTGCTCTTCCTCAGCGGAGGCGAGTCCATCTACGCCAACACGCGCATGTCGGGCGAGCAGGTGCGCCGCCACGTGCTGCCTATCGATGTGGCCGTCGAGGCCTCTGGCCGCTCCAACGACGCCGACGAAGAGGCGCTGTACGCGCGCGCAATGCTGGGCCTGCTCGCGAGCCCAAGCTCCTCTCACCTCTAAGAGAGAGGCCACGCGTCCTCATACAACCCCCCACGTCATGTTGTATTGGTGTCTGGAAGACCGCGACGCCGACGAGACAGAGAAGGACGGAGACGTGCGAGCTCTTCAAGCGAGAGACGAGCAACTCATTCGATCTGCTTGCCTAAGAAGCGACGCGGTCGGCGTGTATATTTAATCCACGATACAATAAAATACTCTGCAATTCCAATCCAATTATTATTGCCGAAACCGTGGTGAAGGTGCAGCCATCTCAAGTCACGCATATCAAGTTCGTACGACTACCAGCAACGGAGGTGCTTCTACTTCTACTTCTACTCTACGACGCGGCCGTTGTGGTGTGGATGGAGCCGGACGACGAGTTGCTGAGCTTGTACTTGACGCGCAGCAGCTCGCGTTGCTCCGCACGCTTCTGCATGCGCTCTTCGTGGAACGAAGCTTTTTTCTCTTCCAGGTGCTTGAGGCTCGCTGTCATCTTCAGCATCTCCGCGTTCTGCGCCTCGACCTGCTTCGCACGACGCTCGCGCTCCTTGCGGACAAGCTCCTGTCGGATACCGCGGACGCTTTGGATCGCGGCCAGCCATTGCTGCTTCTGCTCGGCCGAGCTCGCATCAAGACGGTGTTCTTCGTTGGGGCCCACGAGAATCAGCATACCCAGCAAGCCGTTCTCCCTGTCGATCGGGACTTGCTTCACGTCGACGATGCTGTCCAGCGGGAATGCCTTGATCTCATTCTGCCGTACGCGCGTCTCCGAATCCAGCGTCTGGTACTGGAAAATCAGCTTGGATCGGATGAACTTGAACTCGACCAGGCGCTTCAGTAGCATGCCGTGCTTCACAAACACCGCGCCGCTCTCCAGCACGGGCAAATGCTTCTCGTAGAACTCGTTGTACGTTCGCGCGTTGATGGAGCACGCCACGCACACTCTCACAGGCTCTGGGAAGCCGTACTGGAGTACGCGCTCGTGCTGCGACGTGCAGCTCTTGCAGAAGACCAGTCCGCACGCGCGGCAGTGGTGCTTGCGCGTGAACAGGTCGAACTTGCCCTCGCACTGCATGCAGTAGTCGATGATATCGTCCTTAATCCAGCGCGGAGGCTGCTGATTCGCAGGTCCGATCGCGGTTCTGTCGGTCGCGAGCACGTCGTCGAGAGAGCTCGTCATCAAAGTGCTCGTCGATGCGTTCGCAATGTCATCCGCGCCACCAAGAAACCACGGAAGCTTCCGCGGACCGGACTGCGCCATGTACATATCCTCATCACTGCCACCAGAAGAAGATGAGGACGGAGCAGCCGTGAAGCAGCACGACATCATCGCGCGGAGCCCATCGCCCGCGGAGGTCCGAAGCGAGTCCATGGAGATCTCGTCACAGGGAGCTCTAGAGAGTCACGGAAGCAGCGATTCTGAGGTCTAGTAGTGGCGTGGAAGAGAGCGAATGGGGCGGCAAAGTCGGTCGCGAGTCGTGGGCGTGAATGCGCCGTCCGTTGCGAGCAGCTACCAGCCGCACTCGCTGCCAAATGGTCTTCTCTCCACCTGGTGCGGAGTGCGGAGAAGGAAAGCCGATGGGAAGGTTCGATAAACTTCGAGTTTGGATACTATCCAAATTATATCACGATTTTAGGGTTTATGCGGATTTATAGAACAATTACGAGGACGAGAAAGGCAACGTGAACACAGTTCGCTGATCAGCTCACGGCGAGCTGGGCAGTTGCAACAGCTCCGCGAGAAGCTGCGCTCGGTATGTGACTTCGTCACGAGCTTCGGTTTGTACCACGTCGCGTAGAGTGGTTGAGAGATCATGCGCAACGAGTACTTCGCGGCAGTCATCGTTCTCGCTGAGCAAGACCATGGCGCTGAGAGCGACGTCAATGCTGTCGCCGGAGCATTCTTCGAGCACGCACACGAGAGCATCAAGTGCTTTCGTCTTCGTGAACTGGGATTGGAATGCTGGGGTGGCGGCGAGCATCCACAAGACAAACACGGCTCGGTCTCGCTGGACTCCTTCACCACTGAATGCGATCGATGTCAGAGTCGAAATGCCATCGAGTTGGACGAGCTGCAAGCGCAACAGAGGATTGACGAGCAGACACTGGAGCAGTCGCAACGATTCCGATGATTCCCCACTGTCTGGTTTGCCGGTCAAGAGAAATCCTAAGAGAAGAGGCACGATGTTCGTGGGAATGAACTTAGCGTGGGCACGAACATCCAGAGACAGTGGATACAGCGACCGGATAACGTCGACCCGCGTCAAAGAATCACACGCAGCTAGACGGTCAACGAGTTGTTCGACCACACCAGCACCCAGGAGCTCATTGCGAACGGTTCGGTTGTTGCTGGTCATCGATTGGATCGCACGCATTGCGTTCGCGCCCACGTCGTCAGAGGCGCTTCGAAGTGCGAGCATAATCTCACGTGGACTTGACAGGGAGCTGTCGCTGGTTAAAAGATGAGCGCTCTCGACCATGCTGAGGGTTCGTCCTGCGTTCATCGACATCTATCTCGTCGTTGTGGTGTGGCTTGCTGTCGTGGAGGCGGAATTGAGAGTGCTCAGCGAGGAGTCAGCGGCTGTGCTGAGTGCCAGTCTCGTGGATCATGACTAGGCGACAACGACAACGAAACGCATTCAGCACGCAACCGCTGTGTCTGGGTATCTTGGCGGCCACATGATGTAGATGTCGCTGAAATTTCTACTCCATCGTTTACTCCATGGCTCAAATACTTATCCGTGACAATCGTGCATCTTGAAACAGTACCTCCGCTCGTAGTTGACAGAGCATATCGGATGGTCTACTGTTATAGCGAGTAGTTGCCCATGAGACAGAGCGCCAGCCCCTTGAACATGCCGCCGCGGTCATGACGGCGTCTTCCAACCGGACATGGCTATTCACTGCGTGGGCTGGTCGTACCGGTAGTAGCTGCGGTTAAAAACGCTGGTACCCCCGCTCGTGGCAACTCGGCAACTAGCTACGCAGTTTCATCGCGTCGAACGCTCTGAGACGCGTCGCCTCTACAAAACCGAGCGTACACGTGAATGGATCGAAGCGATAGAGAGTTGTAAGTTACTGTCTATTCAAAGAAGTGTCGAGCCCATTATCACAACTGTACTATGGATGACATGGATCATCATCAAGAGACTGCATTCCTACAAGCTGTACGACGCTGAGAACGCTCCGGTCATCTTCACAGTCTGTCCCTTGGCGCTCTTGAACCAGCACGTGCCGCCGTTGTAGTTCGTCCACGTGAACGCATTGCAGAGGCCGTTGTTCCTGCACATCTCACAGCATAGTCCAGCTTCCTTCGCTGGCTTGTTGTCAATGTCGTTGCCGATGAAGTCGACGCCGCTCTCGAGAGGACACACGCCATACAACAGTACTAGACCAGCAGCCTTCACACCAGGTGCAGCGATCGTGTTGTGCGTGAAGGCCTCGAGCCAGCACGTTCCTCCGTTGTAGTTAGACCAAGTGTACAACTGGCAGCGAGGGGTTGCATTGCAGATATCGCAACACTCGTCGAAAGCCTTGGCTGGCTTGTTGCCGATGTCAGCGCCGACAAAGTCGACGTCGTCGAAGGTGCTGCAGACGGACGCGACGGACGTGTCGACGCAGTCGGTGGCGGTGTATCCTTCCTTGTCCACGAGTGGGCCTATGTGCGATTTCAGCCAGCACATGCCACCGTTGTGGTTGCTCCACGTCCACGTTGCAGCGTTCCACTCCATGGCCAGCTTGTTGCAATCACTCGTCTGGCCATTCGCGTGGTTCAGCTCAAAGCCGACGCGGTCCTTGTTGGGTAGCAACGTGCAGTTGCTGTTCGGACCAAACGGCGACATGAACTGGGCAGTGATGACAGACATCCGCGTCGCTATTGTGGCCAGGGCGATGAGCAGAATTGAGCCGCGCATGGAGACTGGTGCAGCCGAGGGTAACTTGCACTCGGAACTGTGAATTGACGAATGGCGATTCGAAAGAGGATCGCAACGGAAGTGCGGCGTTCTGATGGCAGTCGTGATCATGTCTGTCAATGATGGCCACAGAGTCCTCGAAAGAACCTGCCGGTGATGCGCTGGATCAGTCATCGACATCCTATCCACTGGTTGGCAACCTGACCAGATTGCTGGATATATCTCCGAATTGCAGCAGCTCTACACTTGCAATCCAAGGCGCGCGACTCGACTCCTGTGACTACCGGTACAACTTTTGGACCACGGAAGTTCGTCTCATGGCGGACACCGTTTTCTGTTCTGAACAAACGCTGAAACTCAAGTCAAGTACTAGTTACTCGAGTCCATCCACTGCATGATCCAGCGGAAGACCTCGAATCCATCAAGTGAAGAGGGAAAGGCTGATGTAATTCCACTTGAAGCCCATCGTTCATCGTCCGTGGAATGCGCCTGTACATTTACTGAGTTCCTCTAATGTAGGCAGGGTCCACTGGGAGTCAGGAGCAGTAGATCTGGTCGATGTGGAGGCTTCAACGCGTTCACGAGGGCAGTATGCGTCTCAAACACGATCTGAAGTACCTGTAACATGTCAACTTAGTCCGGCGAGTGCAGAGGTTTACCGAGCCCATGTAGACAGACAGACCCTTGCTCGTATCCGCGCACCATCGTTGCGACGCTTCGAGATCTCGCTGAAATAGACTGCAGCTACGGCGTCTGAAGTCGCCCCCGGTGGTGGCAATGGACGCTACCGAGCCTGCCAGCGAAGGCGGTCGCGTGAAGCCAGTGCGTGACAATGGCCCAATGTCTCCATCGCGGAGTCTCCAGGCGCAGCAAGTCGCTGACGATTGGAGTCAGCGATGCTCTGTGGAAGAGCGAGACGCCCAAGCCGAGGCTGCTCGCTTGGAACAGCAACTGCAGGCCTCGTTGCAGTCGACGCGTCATTTGGGTGAGGCTCCACATCAATTTCGCACTGCGATCTGCTTCGATATCCTCACACAGCTCGGCGCAAAGTACGACCGATTCCAAGGGCTCATGGACGTTCTCCAGCACGAAATGACGCGCGCGGTGTACGTCACGCCACCGCCAGTAGATGATCGAAGCTCCACAAGTCAAAGCCCACAGGCCCACGCCGCTCGCGTGCAGCAGTTCTTTTCCCAGCGCACGTTCTTCACGCAACTCCAGCAAGTTCTCCAGAAGAAGGCTCAGCTGCAGTCGCAACTGGATGGACTGGACGCTATGCACTCGCTGATGACGATGCAGCTCCGCAACGAAGAGCGCATGGTCGACAAGATTGCCAAGCGCTGGGCGACAATCTTGCTTCGGCAGACTCTCGTCGACTGGAAGAAGATCATCATCCGCAAGAAGTACACGCGCGTGCTGCTGGAGAAGACAAGTCGTCGCTGGGGCAGGCAACGGCTCCATCGACTCTTCCGCCAATGGACTGCAAACGCCAAAGCTAGTAAGGTTGCGAAGGCACGAGACTTCGTGCAACACTGCAGCGATCAGATCCGCGACTTTGAAGAGCTCTTAGCCAAGATGGAGGCACAGATCGACAGCGCCAAGGCCGAGACGAAGGCCCATCGAGAGCACTACGATTTTGCCAAGCGGCAGATCCTATCGCTGGAAGAGCTACTGAAACAACTGGAACAACGAGTGCTAGCGAGCAACGAACGCAAATTGCAGGTGATCGTGAACGCCTGGGGGAAGCTCTGCCTAGCTTTTGTGGACGCTCAGCTCGAGTATTTGCAGAGCATGATTGATGCACTGCCTCTCAGTGAGTATGTGGACGTGACACAACTGATGAACAAAGGAGAAGAGCTGTCAGAGCTGCTCAACTTGCCAGCGGACGCGCTGGTGCTGCGGTGGATCAACTTCCACGCCTCCAAGACAAGCCTTTCGATGTTTGCAAGCGCTCCGCAGCCAGCACTAGCGTCGCTTCCTCAGCAGCAGCAAAGCTCCGTGGGCTTTATCCAGAACTTTCGGTCCGATATGAAGAATAACTACGTCTTACGCCACATTTTACGACGGATTCTCAACTGGAAGGAGCGAAAAATACTCGCTTCGCCTGAAAAAGCGGTGCCACAAGAGAAGCGAGTGGTCGGAAGGCGTAATTCAGCAGAGATCACGAGCTCTGTGGCCGCTAGTACTGTACCTGTGTTCGAGCCTGCACCATTTGCGAGCCCGGAGGAACTCCGCACAACGCTGGAAGAGCTGCTTGATCCGCCGTGTCCTCCGTTCCTGAGCATTCAGGTGCTGGAGTACGACATGCCGAGTGATATGGCGTTCGCTCTCTTTAGTTTCCTTGCTTGTGAGCACCCGACGCTGCTCCCGTCTACGACAGCGCAGCCCTACGTGCCCGAATGTCCGTGGAAAGAGGCAATTATCGCACTGAACGACGCTCGTGGCGTCTGGGAAACAATCCGCTCGCAGTGGACGGAACTTCAGACACCATTCGCGATCCGTGAAGTCGCCGCCGGACCTCCAGACACGACGGCACCTCCACATTTACTTGTGCGAGGGAACATCGCGTTGCAAAACGCCGTGAACATGGTGCAATACGCCTGCTCCAAACGCAGCGCGATCATGAAAATGTGGGGATGTGTCCAGCGGATCATCCAGCAGGACGCCATGCGTATCCTCATGCGTCGTGGACGCCAACATCCTCCCTTCGAGATGATGGATCGCCGCATGATAAGAGAGAAGACTATGCTCACGACCCTCCACATCCCCAAGCTACTGCAGGCCCTCATGAGTACACCCGACAGTGAGCCCCAGGTAAAAGCCGACATTCAGCCAGAGCTCGAACAAGTAGAGCACATTCTCCTCGAGTTCTACCACGAACTACGTCGTGTCTATCGCTACTACGCTAGTATCGACATCGAACTCCAGCGGACGGACCATTTACTTCGTCAACACAAAGCTGGTGGGGGTACCACCGGCGGTTCAGTTGCTGGATCGCCCCGAGACGCCCAAGAAGAAGAGCGATTCTTTCGCAAGATCTCCACGTCGATGTCTCTGGTTGAGTTCCACGTATTCCTCAAGGACTGTCGTGTGTTTGGCACGGCGAGGCCGTTTCCATACGAGTTTATCGAGCGGGTATTCGAGCAAGTCAATGTGGATTTGTCTGCACCATCTCACTCATCGTCCGGACTCGACGACGCTGGGTTTGTAGACCACAACGGAAGCGAGATGACCCCAGCAGAATTTGTGGAGGCACTCGTGCACATCGCAGCTAGCAAGTATGTTCGTCTCCGCCACGTGACGGTGGCGTCTGGACTCTCTCTTGCCCAGCGATTTCGTCGCTTGCTTGTCGATGTGGTACTGCCCAACGCCATGCAGGAGAAAGAGCGCGTGAACGTTTTCCACGAGCAGCTTCTCTCTTCACAATGCCGCGAGGTCCTCGCGAAGCACCACAAGGGTCTCTTGGCACTCTACGCACGCTTCGCGGACCTCGAAGTCGATTCTACCCAGGTCAAGAAGCCCAAAAAGCAACAATTGATCTCGGTGAACGGCCTCGTCGTGCTCCTCAAGCACTTTGAACTACTGCGCGAAAACTTCCTGAACCTGGACGAAGTGCAGCATATCCTGTCCGAAGTCCTTCAGCTCGAGCGGGAGGGGATCCAGTTCGATTTGAGCGTTGTGGCTCAGTGTCTTGCAAAGCTGGAAACGAAAGACGACCACGCACACAACAGCGCCATAGCTGGGGCTGTTGGAGCCTCTGGCGGCGAGCTGCTGTTTCTCACGTTTGCCGAATTCCTCGAAGTCATCGCAGCCGTTGTCTGCTACCTGAGGCCGGATGCCTTTGTGCCACTTGCTGATAAACTCGCCGACTTTTTTGCCGAGGAGCTACGGATTCGCCACGCTGTAGGCCACAAATAAGCAGAGTAAGGTGATAAGATGGCTGGTCTCTGTGGGGCAGAAAATAGACGAATAGATACGCTTTCAACGCCACCTCTAGCGCTCTTATCTACCGAAGAGATGAGCTGTGGTGGCGACGAGGGGCTCGTCGAACTCTGTTGGTGGAGTAAAGAAGTCTGTCAGTGTGGAAACTCGACTACGCTAGCTCAAACGACCGGGACGTTCGCAACATGACAACGCAGACGCAGCCTCGCGTGGGTTTCTTCCAGAGTATCAATCCGCTGGCGCTGCTCAAGGACGCGGAGAAGTACACACCGCATGAGTTCTTACGCAACTTCTACACGCAACGCGGGCTTTACGACAAGCTGAAAGATGTCGACGCACTCGTTGCAACGTACGGCCACAACATGCAGCAGCTCTACGTGCAGCTTGACGCAAAGTGAGTTTCTTTTCCCCCATGGCCATGCACAAGTAGGTGCTGATTTCTTGTCGTGTATGCACAAGGTACGGGACCAACTACGCGTCGAACCCGCCGCCAATCCAAGAGAGCGTTGTGCGGCCAAGTGAGCCAGTCACTGCGCCCCAAGCCGCAGTTGTCAGTCCTCGTGCAGCGAGCGGCAAGCCACCAGTCAACAAGAGTAAGCAAATCTCGCCCTGTACGGATGGCTCAGCAATTGAGAAGACTGACCAACTTGTTGTGTTGGCTTTAGTTATCATGCTGGGTAACTCGGGTGTCGGCAAGACCAACTTGCTGAGCCGTTTGAACAAGGGCGAATTCAATGAGGAGTTCACCTCCACTATCGGCGTCGAGTTCCTCACGCACATCACCAAGGTTGACGGCTCGGATGTGAAGGCCCAGATCTGGGATACAGCCGGCCAGGAGCGTTTCCACGCCATGATGGCAACATACTATCGCAAAGCTGTTGGTGCCCTGCTGATCTTCGACGTGACGGACCGTGCGAGTCTACAAGGCGTGGAGAAATGGCTCGATCAACTGCTGAACGTCGCAGAGCCAGGGCTCCACGCAGTGCTCGTCGGCAACAAGTGCGACATCCCCGTCGGACAGCGCGCTGTCAGCACGGAAGAAGCCCAACAATTCGCGGCCTCGCACCACATGTCGTACGTTGAGACTTCGGCCAAGACCGGCCACAACGTGGAGCACGCTTTCCACTCGCTGATCGCATCTATTCATCGCACGCAACTGGCGGACGCAGGCGCAGCCGCTCACCAAGGAACGACTACTATCGACCTCAACACATCCTACGCGAATGCTACTAGCTCAGCGTCGTTCTTCGGCGACGCCTGCAAGATCGTGTAAAGTAGTTTGGCTCATATTTATTGAATATTACACCGCACATTTCGCTGCAAAGGCGAGGAGTTCATCCAGTTTCTCGTACGCTTCGTCGACACCACTGCCTCCGATGTTGTTGGACGTACGCTCGGATGGCTTGGACGTGCAAACGTGATCGAGCTGCTCAAGCAGCAATCGTTTGGTCTCCTCGTACTTGTCCTGTAGCTCACTCAGCTGCATCACTTCCTCACGAAGCGCCTTGCTGTAGTGGACGCGAGGCTTGTTCGCCCCCGCTTCCAGACTGTCGAGTGCTGTAAAGGGGTCTTGGTCGTTATCCTCCACATCCACATGGCCTTGGTTTCGTGCGCTGTTATCGGTCACAGCTCGCAGACCCATCAAACTGGAACGGCCCATGCTCACACGTCGGCTTGTCCGCACCGTTGACTGTGCTGGTGCGCGTGGCACGTACTCACGGAGGTGGCCGTCGCTCTCTAGCCGCGCCTCGCTCGTTTTCAACTCTCGACGCAACGCTCGCATCTCTATCTCGTCCATGAACTGTGGCTTGTACGCATCTGGATCCTTTGGCAGTGTCTCTTCTTCCTCAAGGAGCCTCTCCAAGTCCTGCTGGAGCACCGGATCGTCTTCTTCCTCGGCCTCCTCCTCTTCGTTCTCCTCGTGGACCTGCATATCATCATACTCCGCGAACTGTAAGGTGCTTTCCATCGTGCTCCTGTTTGACACGCTGACGCCACGCACTCGCAGCCATCACCATCGTAAAAATATATCCAAATCGATCGGATCTTCACTTGCTCCGGTTGAAGGCGGTCGCAACTTCAACGTGCAACGGACGAATGTTGCATGAAGGTCGCGTGAAAGCCTCTGCCGTGTTCCCATTACACACCGAGAGCTCTCCATGTGGTCTCCGCTTGCAGCTGCTGACCTGCGTAGCTGCTCACCTGTGCAAGTACGCGCTTGCAGCAACAACCTTGTCTAGTATGGGCAGTGTAATCCAGGAAATTCTACAGCAATCGCATGGAGAGGGGTGGGGCCGCGGCAGCGTTACTACGCCTTCGCTGACCTTCCCACCATCATGGCTGTAGTGTTTGATGGCCGTCAACACGAAGCACAGTGAGACCAGCGAGGGGAAGGGGCCTGTGGGAGCATTAGCAGCGACCATGCGGGCACGTGAGTCGATTTGCGCCGTCGTGACTCGTGTGGTGGTCCAGTGACGCGTGAGTCGCTGGTCGGTGAGAGAACACCTGCGGCGAGTCCGGCTGGGAGGTCAATTCCCAACAGACCGCGTGAAGCAGAGAGGAATCCAGTGGAATTTTGCCGGGTTCCGGACTCGAGGCGTCCCCGGTGCGGCCATCTCCGCGGTCAAACAGACCCATCACTCGATCTTCCAGTCCGTCGTGATGCGTGCAAAGGCCGGTACGCGCATGAGCGCGTCGGCGATTCCAGAGGACTACGATCCGCAGTTTGATCTGCCACTGGACTCTCAACTAGACAAGACCACGCGCCACAGCATCGTGTCGTTCGTGCCCTCGGCCAAGGCGACTGACGGCGCATCAAGCCAACTTGCCGATGCGATCGGCTTCCGGGACTCCAACTTCTCCGACGTCAGTGGGCTGGACGTGCTGAACTACTGGAACGTGGAGGACGATGAGTCCAGCCGCGCGTCGACTACAGGTATCACCCCTCGCGCTATGATGCGTCAAGATCCGTACCAAGGTGTGAACATCGAGGTCAAGGCCGACTCGGTCAACAACCAGGGCGTCGTCATGTACCACGTCGATATCAACGGCCCGGATGGCATGCTGTCCACGTACACGATCCGTAAACGATACCGCGCCTTCCGTAACCTGTACATGGAGCTGAGCCGTCTCATCGACGAATACACCAAGCGTGCGCAACTGAAAACCCCAGGGTCTTCCTCAGGACTCAACGTGCCGATGTCTCCAGCTAGCCAACAGCAGCATCAAACCTTTACGCGTGTGGTGCTTCCACCGCTCCCTACCGCGGGCGTGTGGTCCTATCTCAAGCGCCATGACCGTAAGCTCGTGGAGCAGCGCAAGCGGCGCTTCCAGGAGATCCTTCGCATCGCCATCCGCCACCCGGCCACGCGCAGCAGCTCCATCCTCGATGAGTTCCTCAGCATCGCGCCAAGCGAGATCTCCCAGCGTGGATCCTCTTATGTATCACTGCAGGACTACAGCGTGCCTGTGTTTGACCACCAGCGCGAGTCCGTGGAGCGCGTGGAGCGACGGCAACGCAAGATGAAAGTGCTGGAAGGCCGGCGACAGCGCACCAACTCGGAGGCCGCAGACGCAAGATGAGGGCTCGTCTGGCACGCAGTACACACACGCACGCGTGTGTGGGAGGCGGCATCACGCTGAGTAGTTGCTCCGTTCTTTGTATTTTTAAGCCATCACTAGGAATCCACGCATGCATCTCTATCTCTGTTTCCCTCGCTCTCTCCTGGTGTCCATTTTGGTCATGGCGTCATGTCACAATGGATATGACATCCATTACATTCCCTCGCTCGACTGCCACCATAAAACCTCGCCGTGCGACTGTCTCTCAGTGTTCCCCATCGCACACTTCTGTCCCCCCACGCAAGTTGCAATCGTGCGACAAAGGGTGACTCACCACAACTCACACACGGGCCCAACTCAGACAGTGGCATAAAACCTCAAGTCCGTTGGTGTATGACCATCACTCCGTTTCCCTTTGGAAGACGTCGCCCCGCCGGGCATGTTAGTCATCCCTCCTGATTCCCCCTGACATGGTGGCCATCCTCCCCATCAAGTCAGCGTACAACAACGCCACCACCACATCCATCGAGGGGGGAAACGCCCTAGTTCTTAGGGAAACAACATGGAAGGCACGCGCGTGTATGTG
Organism: Pythium utonaiense; assembly: GCA_023334595.1. NCBI lineage: Eukaryota > Oomycota > Peronosporomycetes > Pythiales > Pythiaceae > Pythium > Pythium utonaiense. The sequence continues at coordinate 16,642 of JAADVE010000098.1, read as the reverse complement.
CCCGACGCGCAGCTCGTGTGGATCCCCGCGACCGTCACGGGCGTCGACAGCGACGGCAAGCGCTTCCACGTGCGCGTGGACAACCCGCGGCGCACGGTGCTCGAGGCCGATCCGAATGAGGTCGGTGGCTTCTTGGGAGACGACCGCGACGACGAAGGAAATGGAGAGGAACGCGTGATCGATCTGCGCAAGGACGGCATGCCCGACTCGCTGCCACTGCAGAACAGCCCGGCGGATATGGTGACCAAGAACAAGAAGAAGAACCCAGAGGCCACCGCGGAGGCAATCCAGGTGCTGGGCAAAGTGCACATGCAGGCGACATCGGCAACGGGCGCGGAGGACATGTGCGAGTTGCACCACCTCCATGAGCCGGCGATTGTGTACAATGTGCGCGACCGCTTCTTCGCGCAGGCGCCGTACACGTACACGGGCAAGATCGTGGTTGCGGTAAACCCGTACCGGTGGATCAAGCCGCTATACTCGGAAGAGTTGCGTGCATTGTACACAAAGTACGGACGCGATGTGCTGCCGCCGCATGTGTACGCTACGAGTGCCGAGGCGTTCCACAACATGAAAAACCACCGCATCCCGCAGAGTATTCTCGTGAGTGGCGAATCTGGTGCTGGTAAGACGGAGACCGTGAAGATCATGATGGAGCACCTTGCCAGCATCTCCATGTCGTATGCGAGCAAGCTCAAGGAGAAGCATGCACTTCTCAACGCGAGTGATCCGACCAAGCACCAGAACCAGCACGGCCACCACAGTATCGTCGAGAAGGTTCTCAAGAGCAACCCGCTGCTCGAGGCGTTTGGTAATGCGAAGACGATCCGTAACGACAACTCGAGTCGCTTTGGTAAGTTCACGCAGCTGCATTTCAGTGGTGACTACTGCCTGATCGGTGCCGAGTGTCGCCACTACCTGCTGGAAAAGTCGCGAGTCGTGCACCAAGCCACGGGAGAACGCAACTACCACATCTTCTACCAGCTCGTGAGCGCGCATGAAGAGAAGTACGGCTTTGCGGAGAATTCGTCGGCTGCCGATTTCCGCTACTTGCAAGACGAAGATATGCTGCTGGATGGGCAGACCGACTTGGAACGATACCAAGTCACGCGGGACGCGCTTTCGACGATCGGTGTCGCTGACTCGGAGCAAGAAGATCTATTGCGCGCATTAGTTGGCATTTTGCGACTGGGTCAGCTCGAATTCGTCCCGTTGGAGTCGGACAAGAACGATTCCAGCCAACCAGTCGCGTCGTTGAACTCCGAGAGTGCAAATGCGAACGAGAAGGCGCTCATTGAACTCCAGCAACGAGAAATCCAGAAGTGTGCAGAGTTCTTGGGTGTGGAGGTGGCCACTCTTGGCCAGAAGATGTGTAGCCGAACTGTTCGTGCGCGCCAAGAAGTCTACACCGTTCCGCTCTCAGCTCTCCAGGCTGGTAACAACCGTGACGCGCTTGCAAAGGAGCTGTATGCCCGCCTGTTTGCCCACCTTGTGCGCCGTGTCAACAAGAGTATCTCCGGCTCCATGCAAGGCTCGAACGCTCCTGCGTACATGCACATCGATTTGCTCGATATCTTCGGCTTTGAGTCCTTCAAGCGCAACAGCTTCGAGCAGTTCTGCATTAACTTTGCCAACGAGAAGTTGCAGCAGAAGTTTACTCTCGACGTGTTCAAGACTGTCCAGGAAGAATACACCCAGGAGCAAGTCGGATGGGAGTTCATCAAGTTCAAGGACAACCAAGACATGCTCGATTTGCTTGAGAACTCCATGGGTCTTATGGCACTTTTGAACGAAGAGTGTGTACGTCCTATGGGTAGTGACATCTCTTTCGCGTCCAAGATTGTGTCACTGCACGAGTCGCATCCTCGTTTGGAGAAGATTCGTGTCAGCCAGACACAGTTTTTGTTGCACCACTATGCCGGTGCCGTCACGTACGATGCCGAAGGATTCGTGGAGAAGAATCGAGACTCGCTCCAGTCGGATCTGTTGGATCTGCTCTCACAGAGTAGCAACGGACTCATCGCTGGTATCTTTGGTGCCCGAATGAGCGGACTCTACTCTGACGACGAATTAGCCTCCGTCCTTGCTGCTTCCACTAGTGACGATGGCCGACGCAGTGTCACTGGGCGGAAAACAACTACGTTCATGCAGGAGACCGTCAGCTACAAGTTCAAGGCTCAGCTTGCACTCCTGATGAACGACATTTCCGCGACAGAAGTTCACTACGTCCGCTGTATCAAACCAAACTCGAAGAAGAGTCCCCACTCGTACGAAATCAACGAGGTCGTCAACCAGCTACGATGTGCCGGTGTCATCGAGGCGATCCGTATCACACGAGCAGCGTTCCCGAACAAAATGAGCCACGAGAAGTTCCTCCGTCGCTTCGTGTTAATGAAGGATGGAAGCGACGAGGCAGTCTCGTCATCGACTGCCGCAGCTGCGTGCGAGAAGCTGGTGGTCAAGCTACTCGGTAACGATTTCAAACGAGCCGACGAAGACGACCAGACACCGCTGTACGTCGTCGGTAAAACCCTCGTGTACTTCGGCAAAGACGTTCTTGAGTACCTCGAACAACGCCGTACATTGTTCGTCCATGATTGCGCGGTGAAGATTCAGCGCTGCACTCGCGAGTGGCGTGCTCGCAAGCGTATGGAGAAGATTCGCAAGATGATCGTTTCGCTCCAGTCGATTCAGAAGTCGAAGATCGCTCGCCGGCGTTTTGTCGAGAAGCGGAAGCAGTGTATCAAGATCCAGAGCCTCTGGCGGGGTGTGCGCTCTCGGCAGCAAGCAGCGTTTCTGCACAGAGATCGTGCAGCTACCCGAATTCAGGCCAGCTACCGCTCGTACCTTGCTCGACAGCGTTACACCCGCTTCCGTGATGCTGTAATCAAGGTTCAAGCCCAAATGAAGATGAGAAAGCAAGTGGACAAGTACCAGCAGCTTCTCGAGGAGAAGAAAGAACACAATCAGATGGAGAGCGAGGTTGCGTTGCTGAAGCAGCGACTTGAAGAGGAAAAGCGTGCTCGTTCTGAGATCGAAGCCGTCAACTCGTCCCTGCAGCAAGAACTACGCGTTGTGCGCCAGTCGTCCATCACGATGTCGGACGCAGATGTCAATGCTCTAGGGCACGGACAACCAGCGGCGATCAAGTCCCAGAGCGAGAACGAAGAATCGAAGCTACTCGACGATTCTGAACGTATGATCGACTACCTCAAGAAGGAGGTGACTAAGGGCCGTGACCTGATCGCGGCATTGACTCAAGAAAACGAAAACCTGAAGACAGAAAACAAGAAGGTTAAGGATGCGTATGCGGCTGCGGGTGCCTCATTCGCGGCTCTCAACCAGCACAACAAGCAACAGTCCAAGGCGAATCTTCGACTGATGAGCACGCACGCCGCCCTTATCAAGTCTCAAGAGGAGAAGATGAAGAAGTATCAGAAGCAGATCACTGATCTGAAGGAAGACTTGAAGATGCAGCGAAGCGTCTACTCGGCTGAGCTCATGGCCCGCGTTCAGCAGCAGGATTTGCTGGTGGAAATGGTTCGGCTTTCAGAATCGTACAATGTTCCAGATGAGCTCTTGGAGAAGATGCGTTCGATGATCGAGAACTCCAAGCCACTGTACACCAACGGCAACGGCAAACCACCTCTCGGCCGACAAGAGTAAGTCTCTAGCTTGACCCGATATCTGCTACGCCACTAACTGATCTTTCTCCTCTCTTTTCTCATCTTAGTAGCAGCGGCTTGGGTGGATACAACCGATCAAACCGGTCTGACACGATCTCTTCCACGGGGCCGGTCTCAGTTGCAGTATCTCAGCAGTCAAGTTCGGGAAGTGCATCCGCGAGTCGCACCGGCCGTCGAGCTACTATTGACTCTGTTCTGATGAACCCACCGCTGCCGCGAAACCTGGTGGACAACATGCAGTCACAACAACATACCAACGGAATTCCGGAGGTAGATTACCAGGAGCGCTCTACGTGGGTTTCAAGTGGCTCGCGTGCAAGCGTCTACTACGACGAGGACGCTCGAGGCCGGAAGTCTCGCATCGGCGGTATGTTCAAGAAGATGTTCAAGAAGGACGAAAAAACGGGAGCCGAATACCAGTGAAAGACTTGCGCATGAATGTGAAACAACATAGTGAAGCAGTGGTTGCGGAAAAGTTTAGATTGCGCACGTGCACGAGTCGGCACGAGCGACGCGGGGGTGAGAAGTCCACAGGTGATGAAATGGATATATCCGTGAATGTGCTTACCGCCTTGGCTCGTCATCGTCTGATGATACTGACTCAGAAGTCGTAAGGGTCCACTTCAGGCACTCCAGAAGCCACCATGATGCTCGGCTTCGCTTCGTCCGCGGGTTCTGCTGCTCTGGTCATGTCGACAGATGCCGCAGCACCCACCGAAGTCTTCGATCCATGCTTCCACTCGCGGATCTCAGCCTTGAGCTTCGTATCTTCCTCGAGCTGCGTCATTGCGAGTGGCTGGCCGGTAAGCGGACAGCGATTGCCAAAGTCGCGAAACCACGCCTCCAGCACCTTGCGCTCGAAGACTTGGCCGTAGGGACTGCGTAGAGGGTCCTTGAGCAGCTTCCGCGTGACTGCACACTTGAACTCATCGGGAATATCTGCCTGCTTGATCCTACGCTTCTTCTTATGCTTGGACTTCGACGGCGACCGCGATCCCTCGTCTTCTTCTTCGTCATCGTGATTGCCACCAAGAGCTTTGCTATCACCATCGGCATCTTTGATAGCGATCGCTGGTGCAGCGCGTGCGTCGAGGCTGGGAAGGTCACCCAACAATGCGTAGTCTTCTTTGCGTGATAGCGGGACCACGGCGGCAGCTGCTTTCGTTGGGCTTCTCTTGGGAGATGAACTCGCCTTCCGCGGTTCTTCGGCGTCTTCCTCTCGGTCTTCACTGGCTTGGAGACGCTTCGGAGACGCCGGCGCTTGGTCTTTCATGAGGTCGTCCAAGATCGTCCGGATCTCGCTCCAGATCGTGAGATCCCTCGCTACTGAGCCCTTGGCAGTTTTCATCATGACGTCGACGCCGTAGACGATCAGCAGCTTGACGATCGCGATCCGGTTGTGGTACGCAGCCTCGTGCAGTGCCGTCCACCCAAGGGCGTTCACAGCGTTCTTGTCGACGCCCCACTCGAGCAGCACCTTGACGGTGTCAAGTCCTCCCTGACGACAAGCCTCTGCGAGCGCGTGCTGACCCGGGTAAGGACACATGGCGAACTCCGGACAGATCATGTTGTGCTTGGCACCGGCCTTCAGCAACTCGCGCACGACGCTCGAGTAGTTTCGATGACACGCGTCATACAACGGCGTCCAACCGACCGTGTTCGTCGTGTTAACTTCAGCGCCAGCGCGGATAAGTTTCAAGGCCAGTGCTTCGAGTCCGTACGCCACGGCGATGTGAAGTGGTGTCCATCCACAGGAAAACGCCCCAGGTCCTCGCTTGGTGACCTTGTTCAAGTCAGCATTCTGTTTCACGAGCTCGTTCAAGATCGTGATACCAGCCTCCTGGGCGTTCACAGTGTGGCAGCAGGCGTGCAATGGTGTCCAGCCATCATTGTTCGCCTGATTCAACGTCGCTCTGTCGAGCACGATCTTGTCACCAGCGATGTAGACGACCAGGAAATCGTCGTTCGACTCGGCGGGGCCTTCGTCATCATCGTCGTCCACCTTGTTGTTTTTTTGCGGCGCCTTCACCAATACACCGTCGTCGCTGATGAGCTCCAACGGCGGGATGTCGTCGTCGTCGTCGTCGTCGTCATCGTCGTCGCCTTTGTCAGGGGCTCTGACGAAGAGCACCATTTGACCGCCTTGAAAGCTCCGTTGAGGCGCTTGTTTTTTCGGACCCACGTGGAAGTCGTACAACCGATACATATCTTACGCACACCAAGTACGCAACGTGAGACCCCACGCCCCTCAACGCAAGTGCTCGTCCTGCGTGGCCTTATGCCACAACTCACCTGGAAATCGCACGTAGCGTGGATCGAGACCTTGTACCATCGCCTCACCCAGCAGCATGGTGCACGCGATCATCTGCTCGAAAGCCGCCTGGCTGGACGCGCCGCCGCCCATGATGTCTTCGTAGCTAGCGATCTACCAACAGGAGATCGCAGCTTCGACCGTTGATTCCGCGGCTCGAAGGTCGGAGCTCACTGCGCCACTGGGGACACGTGACCTTTCGAGGTCCCCTCGCGATTGTGCCGTGTCACAAGAAGAGAAAAAGGGAGAGAGCTGCAAGGAGACATGGCTACATTGTGAAGGCGTTGTGTGCACCTGGGCGGTAAGGTATCGCCACCGCATGCAAAGCTGTGGGTCTCATCATGAAGAAGAAGAAGAGACGATTCCGTCTTGGTGAGTGCTGTGAATCGAGCGTGGCGTGGAGATTTGCTGCTTGTCGTCGCCGTGTTCACATGCCGCTGGTCCATTGACAGTCAATGGGTTGGATCTCTTTCGTAAGTCCACGCAGTTTTTGTCACGTTTGTCGGATCGGAAACGGCATCATCAGACAAAAAGCTTCTCGGCGGCCGCAATTAGTTTGCGGCAGTGGCTGCTATTAATATCGGCAACGGACGGCTGTACACCAGGTGCCGCCTATTACTAGTACGACGCAATTCGTGCACCAGTGCGTTGGCTTGTGGAGGAAGGCATTTCATCTGGACTGAGCTGTGGCGTCGTCTCGACACCACAGCCGTACTCGCATTCATTCGAGGCCGAGTGTCTGCGACTGCACAGTTGCCGCAGCGTTGTCTCTGTGTGCGGCGGTCGGTTTTACTGATGCGCCATGGGCGGAGGCGTCTCCAAGATTGAGTACGAGCGCATGCGCAAGGAGCTCGTGACCAAGGAGCAGGTGATCCGCACGCTTCAAGACCAGCTACAGGAAGCCGAGAAGAGAAAATCCGATGAGGCGTCGTCTTCCCAGCGCGTCTCCGCGCCTAGTGCTGCGCCAGCAGCCTCGGCACTCAAAGTCAATCGGTTGTCGCATGCAATCGTGCCGAGTTCGTATGGCGGACAGAGCAACTTCTCGCAAATGTCTGGCACGAGCGTGAAGGAATCGGAGTTCGAGGAGGATGCAGAGCGAGTCACGAGCAGCAAGAATCACATCCGCCGTATAGAAGTGAGTGCGGAAGTCATCTCAAAGAAGAAGATCCTCCAGACGCCCACGAAGGAGCGTGTCGTGTATCCAAAGAGCGACGCGTCACGAGAGCTGCTCACGAAAATCCTCCAGTCGAATGTTCTGTTCTCCGGCTTGGTGTGGCCCGAGATGCGCGATTGTCTCGACTCTTTCTTCCCGATGAAGGCTGAGTCCGGAACGACAGTGATCAAGCAGGGAGACCAAGGAGACCATTTCTACGCCATCGAGAGCGGGCAGTTGGAGATCTTGGTGTCCGTAAATGGATCACCGAATCCGATTCGATACGGTTTCCTCTCTGCCGGCATGGGGTTTGGCGAACTGGCGCTGCTGTGCAATCTACCGCGTGCGGCGACGATCCGCGCCACGACGGACGTCGAACTGTGGGCGCTGGAACGCAACACTTTCCGTGAGATCCTGGCGTCGCACAAGCTCGTTCGCCTTCAAAAGGCACTACAGGTGCTGACAAGCGTACCGATCTTCAACAAGCTCACGCACCAAGAAATGCGCCAAGTCGCGTCGGCCATGGAGTGGGAGGAGCACAAGGCAGATACGACGATCATCCGGCAAGGAGAAGTGGGCGAACATTTCTACATCATCACGCAGGGCGAAGTTCAGGTGACTCACGTGGACCCCGACACGTCCCAAGAGAAGGTGATCCGCGTGATGAAATCTGGTGACCACTTCGGAGAGATGGCGCTACTCAAAGATGAGCAACGGTCCGCGACGTGTACTGCGCTGTCGAACGTGCAGCTGCTGTCGCTAGGCCGCCAGCACTTCATCGCGATGCTGGGGACGCTCCAGGAACTCATGGATCGGGATCCCGTCGAAGAAAAGCGTCTTGGTAGTGATGGTTTCAACCGCAATGCCTCGAGTCTCATGCTGGCGGAACACGCTTCCGACTACAAGTACTACATGCAGATCCAAATGGAAGAGCTTGAGATCCTGCAGACGCTAGGCAGAGGTGCATTTGGACGCGTCAAGTTGGTGCGCCACGCAGCGACTAATACCGCGTACGCACTCAAATGTCTGGTCAAGTCTCGGATTGTGGAGAACAATCTGAAGGAGCACGTGCTGAATGAAAAGCGCGTGATGATGTCGCTGGATCACCCATTTATCCTTAAGCTCTTCAGCACGTACAAGGACAGCAAGTACATCTACTTGCTGCTGGAACTCGCTCTGGGAGGCGAACTGTTCACTTACTTACGGCGGAGAGACCGATTCGAAGAGTCTGTGGGGAAATTTTACATTGCAAGCATCGTTCTCGTGTTCCAGCACATCCACTCCAAGAGCATCGCGTATAGAGACCTCAAGCCTGAAAACATTCTCCTCGACAACGAAGGTTACGTGAAGCTGGCAGACTTTGGCCTCGCCAAGCTCGTGAGTGATCGCACGTGGACGCTGTGCGGGACGCCCGACTATTTGGCACCAGAGATCATCCTGAACAAAGGCCACGACAAGGCTGTCGACTACTGGGCGTTGGGGATCCTGATATACGAGCTGCTCACTGGCTCGGCACCATTCTTCGCTCAGGACCCAATGCAAATCTACTCGCTGATCATCCAGGGTAACATCAAGTTCCCAGTCTACTTCGGGTACGTTCCAAGCTCTATCGTAGCTCAGCAATGGCAGGTCCTGACTGTCACTCTATGTCTGTTGTAGTCGCTCGTGCGTGGATCTTATACAGAAACTGCTCTGTCAAAACCCCGCGCGACGGCTCGGCAACATGAAGCACGGCATCAAAGACATCATCGATCACAAGTGGTTCTCGGGCTTCAACTGGGACGGACTGCTGGACCGAACGCTCAAGCCGCCCGTGATCCCGCAGATCCGAGACGCGTTCGACACCTCCAACTTTGAAGATTTCCGGAATGAAGCCGAAGAAGGAGGCCTCGAGTGCGACTGGAACCCAGACTTTTAGCAGGAAAATGGTCTGTCGAATCGTATTATTACTACACCCAATCTGTATTATATTGATTGGGTCAGTGATGGGGGAGTCAGTCGTCAGTGGGCATCTTCCCAACAGCAAGCTTTCGGAATTTGTCGATGAGCTGAGCTGTGGTGCTATCGATGGGCGGGTGGAAGCGGATCTCCTTGCGTGGCTTTGGCGGGTAGTAGGTGTTGTTGTCGAACGCTCTCTCCTAAACAGGCACAAAGATCCATCAGTGATGAGCGGACGGCTCTAGTCAATACCATGAGCCAGTTTCTCTCACCAGCTCTTCGACGGCCTTGACCCGATCCTCGGTCTGGTCACTTCGTGCATTGCTTTGGGAGGACAAGGGTGATGACGTTGGTGGGAGTGACGTGAAGGAACTGTGGATGGGTGAGGAAGAGGGCTGCTGCGTCTTCTGTTTGGTCGGCGTGAGGAGTTCCTGCAGTTCCACAGCACTCATCCCCGCACACTTCGCCCGGCTCACCGGTCCAAGATGGCGCACTGTCCCTGCTTTCTTCGGCTTCACAACGGAGCTCGTGAGTGGATCGTACAGTCGTGCTGCCGACTACAGGAAATCACAACAATCGTTAGATCTTCATTTTCAGTGTGAGAACAAGGAGGGCCTTTTCACCTCAGGACGGTGACCGAAGGACACAGGCTGAGGTGTGCGTGGCCCGCTGTAGTGCGGATGTGTGGGCGGTGCGCGCTTGGACGTGAGATGCACTACGTTCCTGCCTGGGCTCAGGAGATGGTCCTTTGGCAGCGACCGCAAGTCGCTCGAGTCGACGCTGATAACACTCGGCCTGGAGTAATCTGTCGGGCGGTAGGCGATGGGCGGCACGGCGCCAGTGAACTCGGCTCGTACTCGAGGGGAAAACCCGGAGCTAGCCATCATATCAGCCGCGTCATTGATGAACTGAACAAACACAGCGCACGAATGAGTCCAACACCAGCATCAATCAAAAGCAGCGTGGCATACACTGGAGTGGTTGTGAGGGTTTTCTTCGACTCGGGGCGAGTTCTTGATCGTGTTGATGTAAAACCGCGGGTTCTACGGAGCCCAGCAAGCAGATCAATAGCCACTCATTGGGCAGATGGAGTAGTGTGTGGTTGAGCACTTGCAACGTACCCGATTGAAGTTGTATCGCTCGTACTCGTCAGCGAGCTGCCGCTCCATGCAGAACGGGTTCACATCCGGGTCCACCCGAGGCACACGTACGCGCTTCTTGGCATGGGTCGTCACGAGCGGCGCACCAAGATACGCGTGCTCACGGTGGAACTTCCGCAGCTCCCGCAGCATGAGCTGCTCACGCTGGAGCTCCTCAGGCGATAGCGTCGTCGGCATTTCTCCCCCTGTGAGGTCGTGTTGACTGGCAAAGCTGGTCAGAGATTGCGACTCATTTCTGATTCCTCTTATCGGCCATCTGAGGCAGACCTCTTCAAAGCAACTATTCTTGTTCTCGTTCTCGTTTTCGTTCTGGGATACTGCGCTGCACACTGCCAGCGACGGAACCTCCACTCCATGGACGGAGTTGTTGGAGCAACGTGTTCTTTACGGACCTTGCATGTTGATCTCCGTTCCATGAAGATCCAAAAGGGCGGAAGAAAAGAAAGTGCTCCACGATACACAAGTTGAAGTTGTGGGGTCGGCCATGAGTTCAAGTGCTGCTCGCTGAGGGCAGCCAGCTGCTTCGACGCTTCGCCTTGTCTTTCAGTGTGGTCTTTTTGAAAACGAACCCATGCGTCTGAAGACAACAGCTCCTTGTCTGTTGGGACGAGTATTGATTGACTCGTCCGACACTTGAAGCAGCAGCTTGGTGGGAGATGATACACTTCAGGCACGCAAGATACGAAGATCCCCACGCCTGGGTGGGGAAATCCCTGCGAATAATGCGGCACCGCGACGGCGACGTTGAGGAAGCTCGCGGTCGTTCGCCGATGGGCGATCGCAGTCTCGCAGTCTCCAGTCAGTGGATGGCGGTGGTGGCCGTTAATTAGACTTGGTTTCACTATGGCGTGGGAACTGTCCTGAATGAAATGCTAGATTGGATGAAGTGAGAACCGATTTGGAGACGGGTTTTTTGGGGGCAAATGCAGCTGCAACTGGCTCATCTCCACCCCGAGAACTTGCCCGCAGATCAAATGTGACAGGTTTGCTCATCCAACTCTCGGTTGAAGCTCGCCAAGTCCGGCTGCTCTCCATCGAATTTGAAAGGGAGCGCCAGAGCTCCACTCAAAACGCGGCCTGCTGCCTTTGGCTCCAGCCCAACAAAACCAACAAAAAAACGCCTCGGATAGACAGACTCGGGCGACTCAAGCCAGCGCAAAAACTGTGCCGAAAAAGCGCGCGCTGGTGGCTGGAGATCCTTCGAAAACGTATATCTGCACGGGAACGAAAACGCCGGCTGTTTGGTCCCTGCTGATGGCTTGGTTGTTTGGCTTTTGTTGTTCTTTTGGTCAGCAAGGTTAGTCAGTCAGTCAGAAAGAAAACCCCGCCGTCCGCGAGTGAGAGGCACGACGCCCACGCGCATGAGCTGGGCCTCGCACGCGCCCGTGGCCACGGCCTCGGCGCCCTCGCTATCCTCCGTGTCCTCCATGTCCTCCTCGGCGACCATGTCGCGCGGCCGCCAGCTCGAGGCCGCGCTCGACAAGCTCTCGCCCTGGTACTTTGAGTATGACGAGCCCCAGTCCGGCTGGCACACAGAACGCATCCACCCACTGCCCGAAGAATGTTCTACCTCGGAACCGTTCCAGGACCTCCACGCCCTGGAACATGCCGCCAGCGCGTCGACCATACCCCCGTTCATGACGCGGCACTCCATGAGTACCCCACAACGTACCCCTCTGTATCCACGTCCAAGTAACCAGGACGACCATGAAGAGCTCAAGCCGCCGCTGCTGGTGACACTCAAGAGCGACGAGTCCGACGTGAAGAGTTCGCTGCCCCCTCGCTCGCGGGACCGTGGGGATGACCACCGGTCGTCCACCAGTACGCGAGGCACGACGGTCGCGTCGACCATGTCCGCGGCCAATGAGCTCGTGGTGTCGGGCTGGACCATCCGCGGGTCCGAGAAGAAAGTGATGTACCACATCGACGTCCGCGGCTTCGAGAGCCAGCTGCAGACCTACACGATCCGCCGCAGCTACACGGACTTCAAGCACCTCCACAGCCAGCTCTCGGACATCCTCGAGGCTCGACGAGAACACTACCAACGCACCAAGGCCGCTGCCGCAGCACGCCTCAACAACGCCCACGGACGTGTGAGTATGGACAACAACAACGCGTCGTCTCGGTACAGCAACAACCACCGCACGAGCCTGGACGTGGACGCTGTTCCTGCTGCTGGGCCAGCGACAGAGGACCTCCGGGAGTCGTGGCTCATGGCGTTCACACTGCCGCCGCTGCCAAACGCCGGGTTCCTGTCGTACTGGAAGCGACACGACCGAACGCATCTCCAAAACCGGTGCGAGATGTTCCAGGAGATTCTCCGTGCCGCCCAACAACACCCCGACCTGCGGGAGAGCTACGCCATGCAGGTCTTCCTCAAGTTCGCGCCGTGTGCCATCCGCGAGCGTGGCTCGTCCTACGTCTCGCTGTGTGAGTACAGCGTGCCTCGCCTGGACCTGGAGGAAGAGACACGAGAACGCAAGAAGCTCGCACGCGAGCGTCGACGGAACAGCAGCGCCCACCCGACCTTGACGCCGGAGTAAAGTATGAAGTAGCCACTTGTTTTTATTTGCCTCCTTCCCCCCTCGCTGCTTCACTTTCTCACGGCAAACCACCCACCCCACCCTAATAATATGAGTAGAGTTTTTGTAATTGTGACTATTCAATTTATGCGACGTGTGAGGACCGTGCATTGAGTTGATCAGCTTGAGTTGTTTTGTTGAGGGCCATAATCTGAGTTTTTCGAACTTCTGTTTTGAAGGATAATGCGGATTCTATCCAGATATTTCAGTGGTCGAGCGGCACCAACAGCGACGGGATCAGTTCACCCCGGTTTCTCGGGACAGCAGCTCTTTGGTGGTCGCCAAGTACGCCTTGGAGAACTCGTTGCTGCGAGACGGCTGGGCACGAATGGAGATGCGATTGCCTTGTCTCGCTTCGCTCTCGGCCGTCGCCAGGTCGTGCAGCAGCTTGGCCATGGCGAGGGTCTGCTCGGCTGTCTCGAGCATCTCGGCGTCGGGCTTGTTTACTAGTAGCGTCTGTACGACCTGGCCGTCGTGGAGTACGCCACCATTGCGTGTGAAATGGTCGCTGAACGGATTTGCTGGTGGTATCGCCATGGGAGATGCCACTAGTGACGGCTCACCAGTGTACTGATTGGCGTCTGAAACGTATAGGCGATCGAGCAACGAGTCGAAGTGGAAGGGCTCCTGACACATGAAGTCTGAGAACGTGTTCTGTGGAAGCAGAGGTGTCTGCGATAGAAGAGGCGTGAGCACTGGTGATGAGGATTCGTTACAGACGACAGAGTGGAAGTTAAACGCACCGTGTCTGTGTTTAGCTGCAGTTCCTGGGTGATCAACTGGACAAGCTCTCGCGCGTACGTTGGAATGAGTCGTCGGTGGAATGCCTTGCCCATGAAGGTGAGAGAATGGCTTTTCGCGATTGAGAACGTGAGCATTTCTTGTAAGAACCGGACGATATCTTTCGTATCGAGAAACTCCTTCTCCTCTAGCCCCACTGACCGCATAATAGAGCCAAAGAACTCGGGTGTCATGTAGAGAGGCGTGTTACCATCCTCCTTCTCTTGTTCCGAGGGTTGGCATTCCAGCATCGACATCAAAGGAATGCGACCACAAGCAGGAGAGAAAGAAATGCCGCCATCATTGATCGATGGCGATGGTGCTGGGCCGTTGAGAGGAAGCTTCCGGACTGGTGAACACGAGCCACCTGATGCCAACCGCTTCGACGGTGACGAGGCTGCTGGGCAATCACTAGCGCTCGACGATTTGGCTGCGATGCGCTTCTTGTGGAGCTGTATATGCTGCTTTCCTGTGCCGAGAGTGTGCCGCATCCGTGTACACGTGCTCGTGAACACTTCATACGAGATCTTGAGGTTCTCGGCAAGATCCTGGATATCCGCACGGATCCGCCCACGTTCCTCGAGGCTCTCAACGCCGATGATGTTGACTTGTTTGTCTACGAGGATCGAAAACCCGTAGATTGCATCTCGCAGCTTCTTGACCGACTTCTCAATTACTAAGAGCTCATCTTTCGAACAGTCCACGAGCTGTAGAGCCTCAAGCAGTATCGTATTCACGCGCCTGTCCTGCAAGGCAGATATTTTCTTTCGCACAGGTGATGCAGCCGATGTCACGGGAGAGCCATCGCTGCAGTACGCCACCCTCGGAGGAAACGCTGGCTTGTTCAGCGAAGGGTCAGCGAACGAGTTGAGATAACGGCCTTGACCTGTGCGACTGTCGGCACCATCACCGTCGTTTCCCTCCTCTTCCTGTTCGTGCTCCTCCTCTTGTTCTCCGCACGGCTGGTCAGCTCCTTCAGCACACTCGTCATCCGGAACGCCACTGAAGCTCACACGCTTCTTTGTCGACATGCTTGACAAGAGGAGGAGCGAAAGCAACTAAGACGTGAGTGGCAAGCACGATAGGAAGAGGCGGAGAGGGAAGTCCCCAAGACTGAGAATTTGCGCAGCTCGTGGGCGACAATGGCCATCACTGGCGCGCTACTTTTACCATGACAACAGATTCCGACAGCACTCGAAAATAGCTTTGGCTCGTGGTATTGATCGCATCTCTACAGCCGTTGATCAAGCGAAGAAACGCTGTAATTCACCACGTGACGCGGCTTTGCTGTCACTATTCGGCCTCATTCCACACACCTAGATGTCGAGGTCGTCGTCCAGATCGTCATCATCCCAGTCCGGATCGTCGTCATCGATGAACAGAAGATTGTTTGTAGTACCGGTGCTTGCACCGCCCTGGTGCATGTACGGAAGCTGTACATTTCGCTTGGCTGCTTCTTCCTCTGCACTGATAGAGAGGTTGAAACTCACGTCGTCGACACCAACTGGAAGTGCACGTCCGCTTCCCGTCGTTGCAGAGACTGTGGAGGACGAAGCCGAGGACGAAAATGGGCTCGCAGTCGTGCTGGGCGATGCTCTAGAAGCGACTGTTTTCTTCTCGTTTTGTGGTGGTAGGGGTTGTGTGGTTGAAGGCGTGGCTGGTACATCGTCGTCTGAGGAGGAGTACTGGAGCTGGCCGTTGGATGCGTGGAAATACTCGACGCTCTCGCTCGTGCGGCCGTTCTATCCAAACCAAATGCACCATTAGAAGTGCTCCTATTGAGCTATCCAGGGAATAGCATCCGCACCTTCTTCTTCCGCAGCAGCAGCACGAGGCCGTGCATCCGCTTGGGAATCTCTCGTCGTCGCTCCTTGGCTAGGATCGGATACGCTCGTAACGACGCGTGGGTCTCCACTTGCACCACCGCTGTGGTCTCCAGTGCAAGTGTCTGAGCCACGCTGCTGTCTAGCAGTGCAGCGACATTCAGTCGGAACACCACAGAGCCGACGCGCGGATCACGACGGATAACACGCAGCCACTGCAGGACTCGGCTGAGCGGATATATCTCCAGAAGCACGTTCAGTGAGTCCACGACCACTACGTGTGGACGTGCCGAAGGCAGTGGCTTAGCAGCGCTACCCTTGTCCAACAGAGCATCCAATTGCGACTGGATTTTGCTCAGAAGTGGTGATTCCGCTGGCGTTTCCGTGAGCGCAGCCTCCAGACACTGCCAATCGCTCGAGAAATCCAGCACCGTGAGCTTGTCCGACGTGGCAGGAGCATGGTACACGAGAGACTGCTCCAGCGCCACTAATGCCACCAGTCTGGTCTTGTTAGAAGCCGTTGTCTATGAGCATAGCAGAGGAACGATGAGCCAACTCGATAGCGGAGACCGTGCCATGGACGGCTTTGTACCATCCGCAAAATCGACGCAAGAACAGCGCGAGAGGCGCCGCTGGCCTGTGCGTTCTCCTGAACCATCACGCATTCACACCGCTGCGTGGTCGTCCACGTAGGAATCGTTGCCTGGGACTCGAGAGCCGCATCCGACGTCACGCATTTCTGCTGGAAATACTCCTCCATTTTGCTGCTCTGGACCAGACGATTGGGATTGGGGCACATGCATCCAGAGGTTACACTGTAACCTGTCCTTTCGCTCGTTTTTCCACTGGTCGGAAATATCGTTTTCGCCACCGCTGTGGTGATTTTTCAAGTTTAAGGATTTTTAATCCATAATCAGGATTTGAGGTTCGATTTTCAGAATGGGGGATGAGTTGCCATTCTGAATATTTCACGGTTCCCCGGCACAGGTGCACCAAGCCGCACGAGAGGACGACTCCTTCGGCTCGTCGAACGAGTCGTCCTCGATGATGTCCGCGTGTCAGTGTGTACCATGGATTGACGCTGCAAATTGCAGTCTGCAAGCTGAGCAGGATTGCGGGTTGCGGTGACTACCACGCCCGCACCCATCTTGGCCAGTTGGGTTGGGCGTGGTAGTCAACGCAACCCAATGTACTTGGGACGTCCTGGTC
>JAADVE010000097.1:0-34761 GCA_023334595.1 Pythium utonaiense | reverse complement strand
GGGTTCTATTTTTGGCGCGAAGCCAAGTTGAAGCGAATCAGTCCATCTGAGACCTCCTCACCTGTGCGACTTGCCTCTCATGCTGGACGCAACTTGCTGAGCATGATCATCTCGCGTGTGAGTAGCTCTGACGCGCAGTCACCACGCGAGCCCAGCGTACGCACGGCCGTGTCGCACTTGCCTACTACCGCAGCCTATTCGCCTGTGCGCGTGATCCACGTGGGCGCCGAGCGAGCGACGTACGCACCTTTCCGCGACTCGTTCTTCTTCGACCCGAGGGTGAATCCTGTGCTCAAGGGCGAAGGCGGAGAGCCTGATCGCCACTCGACAGCACGAGAGTCGAAGCGGCTGTGGACGACGAATGGCCCGCAGATCAATCCGCGCACAGCGAAGACGGCGACATGTCCGGGCTCGGCCTTCAAGAACCAGGCGCTGAGTGCCGACCGCCTCTACAGCACAAACCGCAACTCGCTGGGATACGACGTGCACAGTATGGCGGTTGATAATGAGACAGAAGCTTCGTCCGGATGCTAATACTGTGTGCGCTGCTGCAGAGTCGCTTCGAGGAACGAGTCTGTGCAGCTCAACCAAACGCTTCGACCAGGTATCTCGAGTGTGGTCACTTACCATCGTTTACTCTCTCTAATTCTGACATCCGTTGACTCGCTTCGATGTGGACTTTAGAAAGCGACGACTCCAGAGAGTGTCGGACCTGGCTCGTACAATCTAACGGTGACTCCTGCGCGGCAAATCCATCACCCGCCACCCGCAGAGCCGCCAAAAACGGGTGTCCGTGCCTTTGACATCGTGGTTGATACCTGGACAGTTGCTAACTCCTGACTTTGCCTCTTCGATATCTGGCTTAGAATGTTGTCCTTCCATCGAACCGACTGAAGCAGTGGGGTGGAGCCCCAGATCTGCGCGCAATGGACAGCGCTGGCGAATGGAAGACGACGTCAGAGAAGCCATCACCGACCACATACAGTTTCCAACGCGCACGACAAGCAACGTGGATTGAACAAGTGGAAGAGCGCCAGCGTCGCACGAATCCTGAGGCACGACGACCACCGCTATCAAGCGCTGAGAAGAAACGAAGAGCTCGAGCGGCAGAGCAGCGACTGCCAGACTTCGTGCAGGGCTGTCGCAATCCCATCTCGACAAAGTCTGGTGCGACCATCGCTATGCAGCATCCGCCCGTAAGCCCAGTAGCGATCTCTACATCTCCGTCCAAGAGTTCATTCTCTCCATCGTCCTTCGACTCACTCGACCAGCAAGCGCTGGAGTCCATCCAAGGGATCATGACGGAGCTCCCTACCTCATGAGAGTGTAGAGAATCAATAGAACTCACAGCCATTAACGTTGTACTTCCCAACACAGACACATTGCTCGAGTGTTTTAATGGCTGGGTACTGGATCTATCGTTTACCGATGATATCTACAAACGAACGTGAACGGTCCAGCACGGGCCGTGCAGCTTCCAGTTGCTTGGAAAGCGGCGAGTTCTCTGGCAGCTGCAGACAGCTGCGCAGCTGAGCAAGAGCGAGCGAGTTGAGCATGGGCCGCGCCTGTAGGTACCGTGAGATGACCTTTTGCTTGACCGAGACGTGGTCTCTCGACAGGAAAAACGTTCGCATCACTTCGTTTTCGCCGATTTGGACACGACCCACGCGCTCTTCGAGTCGGAACTCGGGGCAGTTGCGGAGATGCTGGTAGGTATCGTCCGAGACTTGGATGCGTCCTGGCGTTCCCCTGGATTCCATGATGTTGGCGATGACCGTGTTGTGGCCCCAGATGAGATACCGAGGCTTTTTGATGCCCACGACACCACCCACGACCTTGCCAGTGTGGATACCGATCCGCATCTGTAACTGGACCTTGGTCTCCTCACAGAAGCGATCAATCTCTTGAAGCATCTCGACTGCAAACGCTGCGATCGCTGCGGCGTGGTTCTTCTCGCTCTTGTAGTTCGGCAAGCCGCCAATGACAATGAAGGCGTCACCGACTGTATCCATTTTGTAAATGCCCAGTGAATCCAAGTGCTTGTCAAACGCCGAGTAGATCTTGTTGAGGAGGACGCAGATATCGCCAGGCTTGAGACTCGACCCCAGCGTCGTGAACCCGACCATGTCGGAGTATAGGAGTGTGACCTCTGCCAGCTCGTCGACGACTGTGGCTTGGCGCATGAGAGCCTCAGCGTACTGTGGCGACGGCAGCATGTTAGCCAAAAGGTCTTCACACTTTTGTTTCTCCAGTCGGAGCGTACACTTGAGGAGGAAGTCGTTGCGCAGTCCGAGTTCGCGTTTGTATGCAAAATGGGCCGCGAGCATCGTCGCTGTGAGAAACAACATGGCGTTCTCGACGTGTTCGCGCCACGTTTCAAGGTTTTTGATCCCACTCAGCACGAAAAACAGACCAAACGACCACGCGTTGACAAGCGTAGCGTTCAAGAAGCGAAGACGGATGGCAAGGCCGAAGATCACGGCGTTAACGATGCTGAGAGCGAGATGGTCGGACGACTGTGGCGTGTTGCCAGTTGCTGCGGTCGCGTCGTCGAGAAACATGATCTGCGAATCAACAAGTGCAACGAAGAAAGCGCCAGACCCAACAGCCAGCACTTCCTTCAGCTTGTAGAACTGATGAGGAAACTTCTTGATCAGGTAAATCGATAGTATGGCCATCACAAAGATCACAGTGTTGATGGCGTACTTGACGTTGCCGGCCTGCGATGTCTCTTTCTGGTTGTAAACCTGAGAGACGATCGTGAGGCCGATCAGCGCCGCGAACGCCCGCACCGAGTTGAGGAACTGTGGGGTGCTCTCTCGATCGTGGTCGGCACGAAACACGCGTTCCATCTCCCCGGCAGTTCCTGTGACGTCCTTGATGGTGCGATCATCCGCAGGTGTGACTGACATCACTGCGTTCGTGAACGTGGGGATGCGTCGTCGTACTTTTGGCTGGAACCGCAGCGTGGTCTTGCTGATCTCGACAGCATTCATGTAGCCGATATAGTCATCGCTTCGGTGGTGGAGGGCTGCGTTATGGAGCACCTGCGCACGGATGGACTCCTCCACGGCACCACCGAGCGTGTTGGATACGTCGACTTGCTCTTGGCGTGGTGGTGCACGCTTACCCTCGAGCCAAAACAGCTTCACCATGCCCTTACCCTTGAGGTTCATCATGCCTCGATCGGAGGTGACGTAGCATCCCGATCGGGCGAGCAACTGCCTCGTGCGCTCACTGATCTGGATCTTCCCTGGAAGAGACGACGAGCATATTCGCGACGACGTGTTCACAGTGTCACCGAAGAGATGGTAGCTATACGTCTTGCTCCCGACTACGCCTGCAACGACAGGCCCCGAGTGGATGCCGATCTGCAGCTGAATCTCGACGCCGTTAAAAGTCCATTGTTCTGTGTCACGGATCCGCATCATTGTCAGCGCCATGTCAGCAACCTTCTCGCTGTGGTACGGGTCGTGGTAGGGAACGCCAGCGGCACACATGTAAGTCTCAGCGATGGCTTCGACCTTGTAGACTCCTCTAGCGTCCGTGGCCTTGTCGAAGCAGAACACGATGCGATTGATGAGCTTGACGAGATCGATGGCGCTGGCGTGCTTGGCGAGGGCTTGGAAGTTGCTCACATAGCAGAATAGGATTGACACCTCCTCGTAGTACTCGGCTAGCGCGTCCGTGCGTTTCTGCTTGAGGTTTTCCTTAATATGCACTGGCAACATGGTCTCCAGTAGATCGTCTCGTCGCTTCCGTTCTTCCGCCACGCTCATACGCTCAACGAACTCCAGCCGCACGTGGCGTTCGCTGTAGTAGGACGACAACATACAGAAGCACGCCATCGCCACGCTGGAATTGGACTCGAGTTGGTGGAAGAACGAGCACTCTCGACAGAACACGATCACGAAGATCGCCTTGATGAGCACGTGGCACACAGCACAGAACGTCGCCGTCGTGAATCGCATTCCGCTGGCGTTGAACACGAACAGGAAATAGAGTAGTAGCATCATACGCACACTCTTCTGAGAGCAGAACAGTGTGCTCTGCGCGAACTCCAGCGTGTCTTCGTCTCGCCAGACGTCCGCAAGGAACAGCAAGCGAGGCATGAGGAGAAACAGCCCCTGCAGCACGTAGTTGGCGAACATGATATGGTCGAAATGGCGCGGAAAGACTGAGAAGTACGACGCCGCGTAGAACGACAGCGCGTGGCTAACGACGACGATACGAAATACGAACACACTGCTCTGCGTCGCGAGTGGGTGCGTCACGTACTGGCCCAGCAGCAGCACACTATTGAGGAACACGACGATCTGGCTCGCGAAGCGCACCTTCTGCATGACGTACACGTTGTAGTGCTTGCAGAAGATCTCGTCCAGGCTCGCGTCGCGGAATTTGAGCGGGAACATGTGCATGTCTGCACGCTTCCGCGTTCTATTGCGGCTGCCATTGGAAGCTGAGCCCGAGCCAGAGTTGCCGCTGATCTCTGCCTCGCTGGAGGTAGGTGATGGATGGACCTTGGTTGTGCCGTAGATGGGAGCGTGGCCTGTGGTCCGTCGGGGGTTTGAAAGTTGGGCAGCAGCTTGTGTTATGAGTGTGCTCGTGGGAAGGATCTCGTGGGCTGGGAAGAGGAAGCTGCGGTGGTGGACGCTGCTCTTGCGGTCCGAGTTGTTGCTGCCCGACGAGGAAGCTGAGTGCGTGCGTGGCGATGGAGACTGGAACGACGCGGAGGTTGGGCCCACTGGTGCGATGACTGTGATATGGCGAGCCGGGTCCAGTTCTGCAGCAGTAGCTGCAGGAGCGGATAGCACGGACAGGGCGGACTCGCTGAGTACGGGGCTGGCGCGACGCACATCGTTGGTGGCATCGCCCATGGCGAGCACGGGCCTCTGGGTCCTGTTTCCGGAGCGAGTGAGCCGAGAGAGAAAGAGAGACGCCACGAAGACGGAGGACGCGTCCACTAAGCAACCACGATAGCTAGCGGGGAGAGATGGCTAGGAGCTGCAGCATGGAGGAGGAGAGGAGCAGGCATACCAAACACGCTGCGACGGAGACGAGAGTATATATAGAGCTCCAGCTTGAGCGCAGCGCTGAGCTTAGATGGCTGCGATTGTCAAACACAGACGACGGACAAGCGAGCGGAGGGCTTGCAACAGTTGCAACGAATCTCTCGCCGATGGCCGGGCGTGAGATGACCACCACGCATGCTGTCTCTATATAAAGAGTTGAGAGAAGTCATGGCTGTGTATGATGCAACACCGTCGCTCTCCACTGAGGGCTGTTCGATGGGACAGCGTGCGTGACGCCGAGTGGCAAGTAACACGAGGGTGGTTATATTACACGGTCGTCCCCAGGGAGATAGATACGAGTAGAGAGCGCTACGCCTTGGTCTGCTTCGGGCGCTTCGTCGGCGTCCGCCCTAGAATCTACGAGACACGAGAACGCAGAGTGTGGTGAGTAGGTACACAAGCAGATACTCGTATCGTCCGTACAAGGCCGCTACGCACCAGCACGTCGGGGTTGGCGGGGTCGGGCACCCACGGGTGGTTGCTGATGTTGTACGACTCCTTGAAGAGCATCGTGAACTCGCCCACGCGCTCCACGCGTCCGCCCCACAGATACAGGCGACTGTTCTTGAACACGACCTGCGAGCCCAGCAGCTGCACGATGTCGCCCACGCGGATGTGCTGCGCAGCGCTCTTGGCCAGCACGAGCGACACGATGCCCGTGTCGTCGCCCACCAGCAGCGTAGCGTTCTCTCTCACGTGGCCCTCGTCTTTGGCGTTGGATTCCATCACGATCACCTTCACGTAGCACTCCTTCTTGCTCAGAGCCGGAGTGATGTCCTTCACCTTCACGAACGACGCCTTCTTGCGCGTCGGCGTGCCCGTTTGGCCCGACAAACGCCGCTCGCCGCCGCTGCTTCCAGCCGAGATCTCCATGTTGCTGCTCGGTTCTTGCAGATGCAGGGGCAAGATGGAGTGTGGCGTACTGTATACCACCGCTATAGAAGACCGCTGCGGCTGAGGTCAGTTAGAAACCTTCGATAGAAACCTGACGTTTCCAACAGACTTCAACTGCGTACGACACACGCAGAAGTCCAGCGGAGGAAACAAAGGGGGAGGAAGAGCGCGCCCCGCGGACGACGCAACTCGCGACCTCCACGCAGCTCCGGAGCCACGCGTATGCAATTGAGTGGGTAGAGAAGACTCTGGAGAACACATCGCCGTAGACGTCGACGCGAAATCGTGAAATTTAGAGCCCCACGGACGACTGCAAGCGACCCCTTACGTCGGTCGGATGAAGCGACTCTTCCAGCGGCCGTCGAGCAGCTCGTCACTGCGCTCGACAGCCAAGAGCGATGCGCCGCCATCACCGGAGAAGATGAGCGATGGGAAGTCTCCGTCGAAGCGATCGAAGGACCACGAGCGCCGTTCCTACTCGCCGGAGAAGCTCGCAGCAATGTTCCGCAAGAGCAGTCCGGAGAAGCGCGAGACGCAATCGAAGCAGACGCATGCTGCAAGCGACGGCGACGGTGAGCGCACACGACAGACCAGCAAGAGTATGGGCGACGACGAGCTTCATGGAAAGGTGGTCGAGTACCTCACGGTAGCGGCAGAGGAGGCGCAGCACGCGGTGTTGCAGGAGATCCACTCGTCGCTGGTGGACGACGACGCACGAATGTGAGTGGCTGTAATGTATTAGCGTTAATGATGGGATTAGTCATGTTGCTGACGATATGTTGTGGTAGACGCATGGGCAAGAAGGACGCGGATCGCTTGCTTAGTGTGTGTGCGCAGCGACTTCGCCTGGACTTGCAGCGCCGTCTCGAAATCTTCAATGGGCGAGTCGTACAGCAGAATGGAAGTGAAGCCACGCCATTTCTAAGTGAGGACATCGAGCGAGCTGAGCATTACGTGGTCGCGTTGGAGGTGCTGAACGCGCTGTCGTGGGTGGGGGATGATGCAAACGTGCTGCTAGTCGTGAGCGAGCGACTGCCGTCCACGCTGGTTAAAGTCCTCAAGGCCTACTGCACGAATGGCTCCTTAACGGACGTTGAAGCACGCGTGGTGGAATCGGTGGTAGCAGTGCTCACGAAATGGATGCGGTCACCAGAGACTGTTCACGAACTAGTAGAGGCTTCCACATTCCATCGGCTCTTCGCCTTGAGCTTCTCATCGACCGAGCGCCAGCTCCAATTACTTCACTTAATTGAAGAGCTGGTTGATGGACTCCAAGATCCGATGTGGGGCGTCGTGGTCACGCATCTCCACGAGCACAACTGCCTCATGGAGTTACTGGCGACTGTCCGGAGTCGGAATATGGAATGCCTGACAGTGCTGCTTCGTGTCACAGCCCGCGTGCTCCGCGCTGCGTTCGAGCGCGACACACTCGCGCTACACAAACAACTACGAGTGGATCAGTTCTATACGCACGCCTTCGCTATATTTGAAGGAACTTTCCAAGAGCCGCTGCAAGAAGAGGAGGCTGATCGACAGCAACAGGAGCTTCGAGCAGCAATCGGCGACTTGTGTTTGAGTGGAAGTGAAAGCGCGGTCGTCGCGGGCAGTTTGGCTGCATCCACCATCGGAAACGATGCTTGTTTTGCACTCAGCGACGCTATCAGCAAAGTCAAGATAAAAACGTCAGCATTCAATATTGAGGCATTTTGGCTCGTGTGCCAGGTGATCGAGTATTTTCACTGTGCGGAGGAGCAGAATCTCAGCGGGAAAGGCGACGAAGGACAGTCTTCAGTGCCTGCGTGGCAGCAGCGACTCGAATGCCAGTATATCCAGAAGATTGGGCGACTGATCGCTGAAAACCCGTACGACTACGTTCTCATTCGTGTACGTCTTGCTCCCGTCTCATTATTCGTACTTTGTACTGATGTGACCGATATGGACATATTGTAGCGCTCGGGGATCATGGAGCAACTCGTGCGGCGTCTTCATTTGCTGCCTGAGCTCTCCAAACACGCGGTTGGCTCGGTACTTGCCGCGACCGCAATCGAAGCAAACGTGATTCCGTACAGCGAGCTTGCAGCCATAGCAACGTACCTCACGCAAAGCAAGGCTGCAAGTACAAGTCGAAGCAGTGCCTTGGTAGTTCTACTGGGCTTTATAGCCAATCTGCTCCGCTTTCACGATGCCTATCGCAACATCTTGGCGTCAACAGGAGTGACTGACGCCATTGTCGCGCTGTTTGAGCTCCAAACCATGCTCCTGTGTTCTGACGAAGTAGCGTCGACGAAAATCAACGTCACGTATCCGACAAGCACGCTCAAGATTGGTCACAGCAGCTGGCATCGCCGATATTCCCCAGGAGGCGTCACTGGAACCGAGAATGTGCTTCCGATAAACGAGAAGAACATCATCGCGTTCTTGACGTCTCACTGCCGACAAAACTCCACTGTGCGAAGGCTCGAAGCGAGCAACGCATTTGATCGCCGCGTGTTCGATTTGATGCTAGACATCCTGACAACGTTTGCAGCTGGAAGCACTGACGCCGCTACAAGTAATGACGCCGAGCGCGTGGAAGACCCCCTTGGAATGAAGCTGTGTGAAGCACCGTTTCTTGAATGTGTCTGCGTGTTGCTCGCAAACAGGCAGTTCCAAGAATCGGTGTTGTCGCTGTGGGTGGCGATCCTCAAGATCGCATTACGGATACGAAAGCAAAACACGAGCACTTACAACACGGTCAACTGCTTCCTGCAGTCACTACGCTACGTCTCACTGTCACTCTACTACAAGCACGAGCCGGGCATCACATTCGCATTCTTTGGCTCCATCAATGTCCTCAAGAACGGGATCCAACGGTTAGAAGAGCTGGTCCACTTCGAACAAGGTCAAGATCATGGCGGATTTGCAAACCAAGGAGATCGAGACCGCGTGTTGGTTGCGCTAGTCGACAGTGGGGCGCTCTTCACGTGTCTAGGGATACTCTGTTCCGTCACGCGTGCCACTGAAGCAGGGGGTCCATCCGACCAGGGTGACGGCAACAGTGAGCAGACGGTTCTTCTAGTAATGCGTTTGATCCACACGTGTGTGGGATCGAACACCACGATCGCGGAACTCTTCAACAGGTGGGTTTGCTCTGTGAGGCCTCGCTGATGGAGTTGTAGTTAACGCATGCCTGTATGTCGTTCAGCGCTGCTACGTTCAACTTCTATACGGGCATGATTGATCGGTTTATTTACCAGCGTGTCCTCCGTCCAGACGCTGGCACTTTCGCGGCAGCCGTCTGCATTGGATTACTGGGCATGTCTGTTGACGACTACGCAATGGCAACGCGGCCAGATGAGTTTCAGATCCGGAGTGAAAAGGCAGCGGAGAAGACTCTCCACCATCCGGGTGCGTTGGTGGCGTACATGCAGCTTCTGCGGGTGTGGTCCGAAGAGCTAGATTCCGATCGCGTCAAGACTTTGCTCGAGTTCACTGCTCATGTGCTCAGTACCGTCGAAAATGCTCGCGTCGGTGCGACAGCAGACCTCTGTGAGGTGTTATTGAATTTGTTTGGCTCGGTAACCAGTGAGCCGCGCGCGTCAAGGCATCGCGATCAAGGATCACAGACAGGCAGCACCCTTCGTGGAGCACTGGTTGACGAAGGTAACGTTCATCACAAGCGCATCTTAAGTATTCTGAAGAACGCAGCTGCATGCGGTATCACTCACGCGCAAGCGGCCCAATGGATCAAGCTTGTCACTGATGTGGCCTCTGCGAGCAAGCGAGGGAATGCCTCCGAGTTAGAGTCTCCATGGTCATCGGCTCCTCTCCTCCAAGTGCTCACCGAGCTGACTTACAAGGCTGCTACGAGTTCTGTGCTACCGTCGTCGCCTGTAATCGTATTTGATGCGTCCCGAGACGGATTCGCTCAGATGCAGATTCCAGAAGTGCTCGTGCGTCAATCACAAGGACTGGCGGCGTACTACCAGAACCCTGGACAACCGTCGTCGACATCGGCAACTTCCCCCGGAAGCTCATCGTTTCCATCTCTCACAGCCAAAATGTGGCCACCTGCCGACGGGTATTCTGTGCTGCAGTGGTTTCGAATAGACGCTACGGAGTCAAAAGAGTCGCGAGAAAAGCAGTACTGGGAGCTCCTCATGAGAAACCAATGTGTGCTGTGCCTGAACGCCATGAAGGATGACGCCTCGCTTAAGTGCTCCCATCGTGCCTGCAGAGCGTGCTTGGAAGCCCTCGCCAACTGTGGAGGTGAGTGCGTTGTCTGCAATCCGCCCATGTTTTATCTCTTCCGCTTCCGCTCGGGCGATTCCAAGTCTGTGAGTGAAGTGTTCCTTCGAGGTCAAAGGCTATGCATGCGCACGAGTGCATCTACCAAGACGGGGGGAGTCCACCAATTCACGCACATACCACTACAACTGGACTGCTGGTACCATATTGCCATCGTTCATTCAAGACAACGATTTCAAGCGAGTCAAGTCTCCCTGTACCTGAACGGTCTGCTTCAAGAGACTGTTAAGATCTCGTACCCAGCAGGGATCAGCAGTGGCCAGCCCCTGAGCGGACTGGTCGGCATTCCCGCCCAAGCACGTCGAATTTCCACTTCCCGATGGACGCTGGGACCCTTCTACTTGTTGGAAGATGCCCTGTCGTCGCACATTGTGAACTGTGTTTTTGCGGCAGGACCTTCGTACGGTGGACTCTACCTCGGGCCGAGTGGAAACAACGAGATCCTCGTGAGCGTCGACACCCTCAGTGTGGAGAGCTTACTGTTACTCGATGATTACACTCGCGACCCTATCCGAACCCTCATCGAATCAGTTGAAGCTGCAGAACGAAGCGGTAAGAACTCGATCTTACGAAGCAGTCTGTCCCTGGCATCAGCTGCTTCGTCTGCTGCTGCTGCAATCGTGCAGGATATCAAGGCGCGGAGTAGCAGCAGCTCCAGCATTTTTGCGCGTATCCCTTCAGCAGTGCCGTGTGTAGCCATCCCGTTCTCTCAAGACCGGATCTTACTCGTTTACTGCGCCGCAGCGGCACTAGGTATCGATTTCTCCGTTGTTCCCAGTGGTAAGTTGGACGGTCGACCGCTAGCTCAGCTTCTCGGTGGAGCTCAAGTTAGCGCAGCCTTCAGTCTCGCGAATGTGCTCCATGATCTCGGTGGTTCAGGAACACGCTTCACGTACGCGTTGCTCGAGCAAGCAAAGACACCAGTCGAGCTAGAGCTTGCATTGGAGCTTCTATGGCAGTTAATGCGTGGACAACCGAATAACCTAGCTGCGATGGAAGGGGAGCACGGCTACGGGATCGTGAACTTCCTTCTTCACCAGAAAACAGGACGTCTTCTCACGTCGCGTGCGCTCGCGTTACTGTTCCGGATCTCCGGTATCGACATCAGTGTTGAAGACTCAGAGTTGCAACTCCCAGGGTTACGCCGAGATAGTGCTGTGCGGAACCTTTTGGCAATTCAGCACTTCATCCTCGATTACTCGCTGTGGCAGGCAGCCGCTACGTCGACGCAGAAGCTGCTCTTCTCTTCACTCTATGCATGCTTGATGGCCGGTGGAGACGAGCGCGAAGCTCTCATTCGAGAGCGAAATCGTGCTCAGCTACAATCGCTCTCGCTTGTTCGGCAGCTACTGTATGTGTTCCTCGATCCAAGCGTGGAAGCTGACTTGGTCCGCATCATCGTCGACCTCGTTCTTGTTTGTCTCACGGGCAGCAGCTCCAGCAACAGCAACCGCAACGAAGCCACAACACTGGAGGGAAATTTTGCGGAGGTCGCGTCGTTCCTAGCAAGTACGCTGTCTCCGCGCTTCACACGAAGCAGAAGCGACGCTGATGCAGCCGTCGTTTTTCCAAACTTCTCGACTCAGCCTGTAGCTCCCACAGTCTCCTCTCGGTCCCCCAGAGAATCGCTAGATCCAAGTCTTGACAGTCCAGTCGCGCGACTTTGCCTTAGTCCCCGTGGAAAGGGCCGCAATGCGCGGCTTGTCTCAGGCTCCGGGTGGGATATCGGCAAAGAGCTCAGTCTGCCAGTAACAACTGGGTCGGATCGAATGGACAGGTCCCCATGCTCATCACCCCGTCAGGGAGACATAAAATCTCGTTCTCGCCAGACTCAAGTTCAGGATATGCTGCTCGACATCCTAGCCAAAGCCGTCCAGAAACACGATCTGAAGGAGAATCGCGAGCGAGACGAGGTCGATGGACTGTACGTGGACAACCAAGAACGAGCCAATGGTACTGCACAGGACGGTAATGGTGCCGGCTCCAGCACCAGTGGCGGACAGCGGATTCAAGTGTCATCGTCTTCGTCGTCAGCAACGAAACTTTCAGGGTTCCGCAAGGTCCTTGCTCCTCGGTGGATAGGGTACTTTTTGTTTCCAACAACCGAAACCTCATGCTCGGTTGCTATCGCCCCGTCGACTGTGATCGCCGCACTGAAGCTGCTGGCGACGTTGCTGACTCGTCCAAGATACGAAAGCGTGTTCCGCAAGGAGGGATTCTATCGTCTTCTCTCACAAGGACTTCCGTGTGACGGGCGGGTGTTTGGAGTGAGTGGGCGTGGCGCTGTCTCTGCTCTAGGGGACTCCAGTCTCTGCTTTCCATTCGATCAGCTGTGGTACACACTCTTCTGTATGCTTCTTGGACCGCCGGTTGACGGTATACCGCACGATTTGCAGTTTGAGATGTACTTCCTCACCAAGGACTTTGCTCTCAACGTACAAAGAGATCGCATCACGAATGGTTACATCGCGTGGGTTATCTTGGCGCTCCTTCGACGGCACTACAACGATCCCGTCGCCTTCGCGAGCTTACGCACGTTGCGTATCAGTCCCGAGAAATCCATACTCGCCCAAGTCGCGCACTCGTTGTACTCGACAAGCAGTAGCGAGGAGCAGGACTCATTGTACCACACGCAAGTGCTCGACTTCATGATTCATATCTACACTGAAATGCTCGCTCTCCGACGGCTCGTGATTCTCTCGCAGGGGTCGAGCGTGGGTGGAGCCAACAGTGGTGGTAGCGTCAGTGGAAGCTCCAGCGAAGGAAAGTTGCGTGGCGACATTATCGAAGAACTGTCGCTCCTCGCCTGTGGGGCTGCACGAGCTGAGCTGTTTTCAAAATATGCCCCGACAGAAAAGCGCGTGCACCAAACGCTGCAGAACCAAAAGAAAGAGCTGAATGCCCACGAATTTGCTGTCTGCACGATTCAATTGGCTGAGCAACAAGCTGCGGAAGACGAGCATGGCGAGGACCCGTTTCAGCATCCGGTTGCAGTACGAGCACTCAAGTTCTTGGTGGCGATTCTGAGCGATTTCCTCGTCTTCCACCCCAAAGGCAGCGAGCATGTCGAAGCATTTTTTGACAACCACGCTGGCAGCGAGCTGGCTCCTCCGCTACACGATGGCCTTCAGCTCCGATTCCAAACGCTTGTCATGATGAGTTTGCTCGAGCAAGTGCGAGTGAAGTTCTGTGACTTAGACGCGTTGGGACATCCAGACACCAAGGTGTTTCTTCCAAACGTACAGGCATTCATGACGCTCGCGACGCAGCGGATGCACGTATGGCAGCGGGCTCAGTATGGTGACGCGTGTCCGAAGGCCTTTGCATGCTGCGGTGACAAGCTTCACTTTGCTGGCGGTCCATTCATTCTGCTTGATGTCGCGCTGTTTGTTTTGGGAGATCCCAGTGCTGCTGGGGTGGCGAGCAGCACGTCGTCCGCATCGTCATCAAAGTCCGGTCTCGGGCAGTTGTTTCAAGACAAGATGAATAAGGCGCTGGCACCAAGCACGAAAAGCGACAAGAGCCAGAAGCGGAGACACACGTTTCGCAACATGTTGCTGGGAAAAGTTCAGTTTGGCTCGTCCAAATCGGCGGAGCTTGACGGTCTCATGGCCTCGATGCAGGTCGTAGTCCGAGCTGTCGTGCTCCACATCCTTCATGGCCACGGGTCTGAGGTGAGCGACGAAGAGTGCGAGATGCTGTTGCAGCTGCTCCACATTAATCGCGACATCGTGTTGGGACCACACAGCACTCACGACAAGGACTTCTTCTTGTGTCTATGCCGCTTCTTGCTGCAAGTGCTCGCCACCAACGACACTGGTGAGTCTGCCGTCGGAGTGAATAGGAGTTTGCTGGAAGTGTCAGCACAGGTTTGGATCGACCTCATGGTTCTCCAGCGCCAACAAATGTCTGAGCTGCTCACGGTCGAGATTCGACGAGCGGGTGGGACTCCATACTTGGTGAACTTGACCAAAAACGGGTTCGATGTGTTGATGGAGTGCCCCCAAGGTGACGCCGACGGAACTCAGTTGGTAACTGAGTCTATTGCCTTTCGGAAGTTCAAGGAGTGGCTTGACGTCGTTGGGCCACCACTGAAGGAACTCGAGACGAATCTCGATCGAGTTTACGTCAAGCAGATCGTCGAAGCGAAGGAAGTTGTCCGTGAGGCGTGGACGATGTCGCACAAGCGCACAGGGCACCGCCAAGCAAAAGAAGCCAAGCGCTTTGCTGCGCGCTTTGAATGGTTCACGAACATGGAGAGGGAGTACTTCGAAGGTCTGCTAGAGACCCAGCAGTGCGAGTTCCGGCGCCAACTCAAGTGGCGACAGGACCGCGTCGATCGCCACAAGTTCCACGCTCGGCAATGGTACCAGTTACGACATGATCTCATGGAACAAGCTCTTCGAGACTTTGGCGATGAGAGCGAATCGTCGAGTGGAATCGTGATCAAGAGGGCATCGAGGAATGGAAGATTCCAGACACCGCGTCCAAAGACTTGGCAACTAGACGCAACGGAAGGGCCCTCCCGAATGCGAAAGAGGCTTCTAGCAAAATCTCAAGTGCCGGTAGACGTGATCACGGCCGACTCACATCAGACCAAGCTAAACAACGGAGGCAAAGATCGTGGGTCTGGAATCGCACCGTCAAAAGCGAGTCGGTCGAAACGGAGGAGGTTTTCTGAGTCGGATGTGGAGCACGCCCAACAGCTTGCGCATACGTCGTCGAGGTCCAGCTTGATGATTTTGCCAGATCAATTGCAACTGCGACGATCAAAAAATACGAAGGCTGATGATCAGCTTAAAGCCACGAGAAAGCCACGACCTATCAGCCGCCGCCTGTCGTTTGAAAACGTGCTTAATCTAGAGCCAGCACCAACCGAGGAAGGTGCACAACTGCTGATCGACGGTTCGCGTGTGGTGGCGAACGAAGACGATGACGAAGACTCATCCCCGTCTTCGATGGCTGGCGTTGATGGAGAAGATGCTGAAGAGAGCGACAGCGTGGATGAAAAACTGCGGCCCCTCCTTGTTCCAGGCGATGAGATCCTGGAGATGTCAGACTGCCTTCGAGTCGACGGAATGGACGCCTGCCCTGGTGTGTTTATCATCGCAAGCGACCATTTGTACATCGTGGACAACTATCAACTTGTCGTCCAGTACGGCCCATCACTTCCGGAGAGCCAAGATCGGCGACGAGGTGTCAGCGGCGGCGAGCGTAGCCACGAAGCGAGAGTTATGGAGGTGTCTGCGGAAGCGCCAACCCGCCTCGAGCGGCGACTCAGTTTGCGATTCCAGTTGCCATTCCAGTCGCCCTTCAGTGATGAAGCTCCTCTCACTCCAAGCAGCATGCTGACGATGCAGCGGTCACACAACACGCACCAGTGCCGCTCCTGGGCGTACGAGGACGTCGTTGAGCTCCACAAACGCCGGCATCAGCTTCGTCACGTCGCGTTGGAGCTCTTTGTACACGACGGTCGCAATTACTTGGTATGTTATCTCTCTCAACATCTCACTGGAACAGCATTCTAACACAGCTCCATACATGCAGATCACATTCGAGTCACCGCAGCAGCGCGAGAATGTCTTCCACGCGTTGATTGCAAAGTGCCCAAACGTTCGTGGTGCATCGAACGGCATGGATCGCACGACGACGTCCGGGGACTTGTACTCGCAGCTTAGGAAACTTCTCCGTCAGAACATGACGGAGCGCTGGATCTCACGGGAGATCACTAACTTCGAGTATCTGATGCACCTCAACACTCTCGCTGGACGCTCGTACAACGATCTCACGCAGTACCCAGTCTTTCCATGGGTGCTGTCGGACTACACGTCATCGTCAATCGATCTCAGCGAGCCAACGGTGTACAGAGATCTCTCCAAGCCTATGGGAGCTCTGTTTCGTGAAGAGGAATTCCGACTTCGGTACGAATCTCTCGTTGAGAGTGGTCCAGAGGACACCGAGAATCCCATGAGCATCAAGCCGTTTCATTACGGAACGCACTACTCGTCGGCCGGTATCGTTCTGCACTACTTGATGCGCATGGAGCCTTTCACAACGCACTTCCAGCGGCTACAAGGTGGCAAGTTTGACCACGCAGATCGTCTTTTCGCCAGTGTCGCCAGCGCGTGGAAGAGCGCAGCAGGGATGGACAACGCACACAACGGTACCCAGGACGTGAAGGAGCTGACACCCGAGTTCTTCTATCTGCCTTCGTTTCTCCAAAACGTGAACAGCCTGGACTTCGGTCGCGATCAAAGTGGTATTATCGTAGACGACGTCGAGCTGCCGCCGTGGGCGAACGGCTCAGCGCGTGAGTTCGTTCGAGTGAACCGCGAGGCATTAGAGAGCAACTACGTGTCGGCCAACTTGCACCACTGGATCGATCTCATTTTCGGCTACAAGCAGCAGGGCCCTGCGGCTGTCGAAGCCTGTAACGTGTTCTACCATTTAACGTACGAAGGTGCAGTCGACGTGGACGCGATTACGGACGTGGCGATGAAGCGAGCGATGGTGGACCAGATCAGCGAGTTTGGCCAAACGCCGTCGCAGTTGTTCAAGACGCCACATCCGCCTCGCCTGCGATTAGCTGGCTCGACCATCTCGACTAGTCCACCGAGTACGGAAGGCTCCGGCTCCTCACTCAGCAGCTACAGTGGAGCGATGTCCATGGGCTCTCCACCTCCGGCTCCCAGCAGTGGCGGTTTCAGCTTCCCTCCGACAACAAGCCGAGCCAACGCTCTTGCCAGTTCGTTCATTGAAGGGTCCGACATTGTCAGTCGTATGCACAGCATCCTCACCAGCAGTTCGTCCTTGCCGTCGACGGAGGAGCCAACGTCAATTATTGACTACGCAGCTATGCTCCAACAGGAGCCAAGACGCGAAGTCGCTCTGAATCCTCTAGTGCTGACGCATCGAGGCCACTACCTTCAGACGACGTCTCTCGCGATGGCAGGATTCCCTAGCTCCTCCCCTCCTATGACGCACATGCGCACGCGTCAGCTAAGCTCCGGAATGCCCGCTGCACCGATCCAACAGATCGCGGTAGCCAGTGCTTCCGTCACCCGAGATGAACGTGTGGCAGCAGTCGGAGACAACTGCCTGTTGATCCCACCCAAGCACCACGAGTTTTTTGCTTGGGGCTTCCAAGACCGCACGCTCAAAGTTCTGTCCGTCGGTGTCAGCGAAGTCGCGTACGGAGGTGAGTCGAAGGTTGTGTCGTCGTTCGAAATCGAGTTCCCCATCAGCGTCGCGTGCATGACGTCGGATGGGCGCACTCTCATCGCTGGTGGCGCTGTCGCCCCTGTCGTGAGGCTGTGGCAGTTCATTTCCTCGAAGAAGTCAGCGTCCTCCTCTGCCAGCAGTGTTGGAGCTGTGGGCAGTGCGGGCGGTGGTCGGAGGCGAGCGTACAGTGTCGGCCTCCACGCTCCTGGCCACAGCCATCGAACACTCGTACCCATCGCTACGCTCTGCACTCCGTCTCACAAAGCTCCCATCACGGCAGTGCAAGTCTGTCGAGCCTACAGTATCCTAGTCAGCGGCTGTGCAGGCGGGAAGACTGTGCTATGGGATCTGAACCGTCTTCGCTACGTGCGTACACTGGCGAGACTGCAGACGGACCTGTCTGGTGCAGCAGATCCATGCCAAGCCATTGCAATCAATGAAGTAACGGGAGACATTGTTGTTGCCTGCGGACCGGTCTTTGGCGTGTACGACGTGAACGGAGATGTGCTCGCAAGACTCAGCAGCGATACGTTGCTGCACGACTCCCAGTACCCACGTGCGTCTGTGACGTGTGTTGCTGTGAACCGAAGCGAGGCCTCGGAGTGGTGCCGCGAGAAGACCGTGATCACAGGCCACGCTGATGGTGTGCTGTGCATCTGGGCGTACAGCCACAGCAACTACGGCAAGAGCGGCGGTGTGATCGAGCTCAAGGGCCGCCACATGATCACCAAAGCCCTGGCAGGCAGCACAGCCACGTCCCGCACTGCGATCACGTCGCTGCTGCTGTCGCAGGACGAACGCAAGCTGTACACTGGTAACGCCGACGGGTTGCTCACGCTCTGGACGCCACTACTGCAGGGAAACGTCCCCACGACGCCGACCAAGTCGCTGGCAGCGAGCACGAGCCCCATGCCAGCATTCCCCTCAAGTCTCATTTAGAACATGCATAACACAATACAGTACATCAGCGTAACCTGTCCGGTTGTATATGTTCAGGGTTACTCTCGTCCAACGTATACGGGTAGACTACAGTGAAGCCTCTGTTGTATGGTGTTTGTAGCTGGTTACTGCTGCAGAAAGGCAGGTACCCGTCCGTGAAAGGGTGCGAGTCCCATTGCGCAAACCCAAGCAGCTCACTGCACATCGATGCCATTGCCACGGCCGTAAGATTCTGCACGGAGACGGAGACGTGGACGCCGCCGGCATCCGCTCGCGTGCGCTGTTCTGGTATACACGGCTGCTTTTGCATTCGCGAACCTGCTCGTAGCACTTCACATGGCCATGCGATCGGTGCGCTCTGCTCTATTGCGCCACAGGCGCCAGGCGGCGACGCTGCGCGTGGCGCCTTTCTCGTCGTCCGCGCTATCGACGGAGCCGGAGCTCCCCAACTACCGCCGCATGATCCTCGAGTCGCGCGTGTATGATGTCGCACACCAGACGCCGCTGCAGCACGCGCCAGCGCTGTCGAAGAAGCTCCACAACCGCGTGTACTTTAAGCGCGAAGACTTGCAGCCCGTGTTCTCGTTCAAGATCCGTGGCGCTTACAACAAGATGGCGAGTCTCACAGATTCTCAGAAGGCCGCTGGTGTGGTGTGCTGCTCGGCAGGGAACCACGCGCAGGGCGTGGCGCTCTCCGCGAAGAAGCTCGGTGTCTCCGCCATGATCGTCATGCCGCTCGCGACGCCGGAGATCAAACTGCAGTCCGTCCAGCAACACGGTGGCGACTTTGTGAGCATCGTGCTACACGGTAAGAGTTTCGACGAAGCTGCAGCAGAGGCCAGGCGCCTTGAACAATCCGAAGGCCGCACCATGATCCTGCCGTTTGACGATCCGTATGTGATCGCCGGCCAGGGCACAATTGGCATGGAGCTGCTGCAGCAGACCAGTGGTGAGCAGCTCGACGCCGTGTTCGTTTGTTGTGGAGGCGGCGGTATGCTTGCTGGCATCGCTGCATGGATTAAACAGATCCGTCCCAGTGTCAAGGTCATTGGCGTCGAGGCTGCTGACGCTGCGGGTATGACGGCCTCACTGGTCGCTGGAGAGCGCGTCGAGCTCGACCACGTCGGGCTCTTCGCCGACGGTGCGGCCGTCAAACTAGTTGGAGCTGAGACCTTTCGCGTGTGCTCGGAGCACGTAGATGAGATGGTCACAGTGTCCACAGACGAAGTCTGCGCAGCCATCAAGGACGGCTTCAACGACACGCGAGTGATCCTCGAGCCCGCTGGAGCTCTGGGTGTGGCCGGCCTCACGCAATACGCACAGCGCCACGGACTCACGGGCTGCACCTTCGCGGCTGTCACCAGCGGTGCCAACATCGACTTCGCTCGTCTCCGGTTCGTGTCTGAGCGAGCCGACTCGCGTGAGCGACTGATCTCCGTGCAGATTCCCGAGACACCGGGAGCGTTCCGGTCGCTGTGCAGTCAGCTGGAAGCCGTCGGCGTGCGTATCTCCGAGTTCTCGTACCGTTATGCTGATGCCAAGAAGGCGTTGATCTACATGTCCTTCCAGGCCGAGACACCCGACGCTGCTGCGGAAGCCATCCACACGCTGCAGACCAAGGGCAAGTACGAAGTGCTGGACCTGAGCTTCAACGAACTGGCCAAGGTGCACACGCGACATCTTGCCGGCGGGAAGGCGTCGTTGAGTGCAACCCCGAGCCGTGAGCAGCTCTTTCGCTTCGAGTTTCCGGACCGCCCAGGCGCGTTGAAGGGCTTCCTGGACCAGCTCCAGGGCGAGTGGAACATCAGCCTCTTCCACTACCGCAACCACGGCGCCGACATCGGCCGCGTGCTCGTGGGCTTCCAGGTGCCGACGCAGGACGACGCCAAGTTCAAGGCGTTCCTGGACCAGCTAGCGTACTTGTACTACGACGAGACCGACAACGAGATGTACCGCGAGTTCATGCTGTGAAGATGAGGGTACTGAAATGATAATATAATACGATTTGAGAAACGACAAATTCAAAACGGTGGCATTCTTTTTTCACCTTTGCATGTCTCCAACTCGCACCACCACACTCGCAATGCATCTTCCTCCGTTTGCATCGCCGTCACCACTCGAGAGGCTCTACTCATACTCTTCATACTCCGTCCTCGTCCTCGTGATCCAAGAAACCGCGCGTTGGCATGTAACCGCGTGGGCTCTTGGCGGCCGCACGCGCCGCTGGGTGCATGCGGTGGCCTTCATCGTCGTCCTCATCGTCGAGCAATCCTTGGTCTTCCAGCGGCATGTACTCGGCAAGGATGCTGCGGACCTGGTCTCGCATTTGGCGCTGGGTACGACGCCAGTACACGAAGCCCGCCGCCGAGACAGCGCCCGCCACGATCATCATGATCACCAGCACCGAGCCGAATGAGAAGCTACCGCCGGCCGCAGCGATAGCCGCGTTTGAGAGACCGCCAGCTGTGATGCAGCTCGCCACACTGGTGACGCCCTGGTTCGCGCACGAGCAGATCTCTGGTGGGTCGTGGGTGCCGTAGCCAGCGCAGATCATGCCCAGGATGCTGTTCGTGTCGATGCGGCCACGGGCGTGGACACCGTCCACGTACAGAGCTGGCAGTCGCAGCAGCTGCAGCGCAGTCTGCTCCTTGAGCTCTTCCTCGAGCATGGGGTTCTTCTGGTCCACGTCGATGCCGTATGGCTGCATGCACTTTTCGACCGCGTGGGCGTCGATGCCGTGCTTTTTCATCACCTTCTCCGCACACTTCTTCTCCTTGAACAGGCTCTCGTCCTGGCCACACTCGACGCCCGAGTCCTTCACGTACTGCCACCACTTGAGACCGACGCCCGCCTCCTTCTCATCCGCCGTCACGATCTTCCAAATGCACTTGCGACGCAGGTTCTCTACCACGACGTCCGCTCCAGACGCACCGACATCACGGTCGTGGAACGGCGAGGGGTCCAGCAGACAGTAGCGGCCCTTGTTCAGACACATATTGCCGCACGGCTGCGACTTGTCGCCATCGTAATGGCACCCGACCTTCTCGCCGTTGTACGACACAAAGCGCGGCGTGAAGAATGCGCGCTTGCCCAGCGCCGCAACGATGTCCTGCAGCTGCGACAGCGTGGCCATCGACTGGTCGTCCCACGCGCTCTGCCACAGCGTCCACTCGACACGGCCGTCCGGCGACGGGATACCCCAGTCGAACTTGACCATCACGTTGCTCACGCCCTTGGCGTGGGCCACCACCTTCTTGATGTTGTCTGCGTCGCTCTTGCGGATGAGCATGGACGGAATCGAAATGTCGCCACCAGACTCGTCGTCCGCCTACGTATCACACAGCCATCCCCATCAGATCTCACAGCCCCACACAACGAGAGCCGTAGCCACCACCAAAATTGACACGTACCATGAAGGGCAGCACGGTCTCACAAAAGTCGTCACCCGTGGCCGTGAGGCACTCCGTGTCCGAGCACAGACACTTGTTGTCGCCAATGAGCACGGCGCGCGCGCCGGCGTGCTGCGCGTTGCGCACCTTCTCGACAAAGTGGCAGTTGCCGCGGTCCAGCAGCAGCGCGAACGGCGGCTCCCAGCCCGTGGCATCGATCTTGTCGCAGCCGCTGGTGTTCGCGTAGATGAGTTGCGTCTGGAGAGAGCCCTGCGCGTACGCGGGGTACCCAAACAGTGCCTCCTTATGCTGGTACCCGTCCTTCTTCAGCAGCGACTCGGGCAGCACAATCTGCAGCTTCGTGTGGTCATTCTGTCGCCATACACAAGCTCCATTAGTTAGCGTGTCCATGGGTTTCCCCAGATCCAAACTTCAACCGGCCATGGCGCCATGGGATCGGCTCCGTTCGCGTGCGTACCTCCGTGGATGGCCAGGTGTCCACATCCATTTGCTTGGCATCTACAGCCACGTGCGTGTGCGTGTGCGCGGCCGCCGCCACCAGCGCCGCCAGCGCCATGAAGCGCGTGCTCGTCCACATCGTCGTCGTCGCTTTCTCGCTGCTTCTACGCGTGTGAAGGGGGAAGTCAACGAGCCTCTGGGCGCGTGGACACTGGACCATCACTCTGGAAGTTGAAAAGAGAAAGAAAGAAAGATCTGGGTTGTTACGCGGGTTTTTACGAGAGAACATTCCGACAATCGAGGGTTTTTACGGAGCAAACCACGCTCATCCGCGGGCACGTCAAGACGTCGCCCCTCCTCACGGAGAAGCCTAACTGGACAACTCCACCGTTCGGACAGGGAGGGATGACTGGGTGTCAGGGCCTTATCCCGATGATGTCGCGAACCACGTTGGACAGAAGTGTGTTCTGTTCTTAACGGTTCTTAACCTAGCATCCGTCACGCTTGTTGAAGTGCGAGAAGGTACAGCTTGGTCTGGTGCTTGAGCTGCGCGAGCAACTGGATCTGTGCGAGCGCTACCTTCTCGCTGGGCTTGGTCTTCTCCAGTGCCTTCTCCAGTGCGATGAGTTGGATCTTGGCGTCCTCTGCGAGATGGTCGCGCAGTGAGAACAGGAAGAACCGCACCTCCACGAGCAGCTACGAGATCCACAAGCCTCTTAGTCGGACAGCGACGATCGATGTAAACTAGGAAAGTACGTACGTGGATGCGGCGCCACTCAGACGGCTCGGAGGCAGTCTCTAGGCCAGAGACGGACTCGTGCAGGTAGCGGCTGAGCACCGCTGTGAGCTGCATGCTGACCGTGCGGACGTACTCGTGGCATTGCGGGTAGTGGCCGAGACTCGTCTCCACTTCACTGCGCAGAGTGATGAGCTGCAGCAACACATTGAAGACGTACTGACGCGAGTCTTGCGGGATGCTGTTCTGTGCGCTGACTGCTGTCGCAATCGCGGTAGGAGTGGGAGGAGCTGCGGACTGGCCCAAGTCGAAGCTACTACTCGAAGCGGTACGAGTGTCCACGCGAAGCGAGTCTGTGCGTGAGCTCGAGCCGCTTCCTCCGATCATTGAGGGTGGCATCGAGCTGAGAACAGCTCTATTTTGCTGGGCTTCTTCAGCTGAGCCAGCACGCAAGATGCGGAGCAGGGGCACTGAATGCATCTTGATGTACTTGTCCATGCACTTCGCCTCGACGTCCAGAAGTTGCTGGCGTAGCTCTGCCGACGGAGCCGCATTGGTCTTTGCCGACATACCTTCATCAGCAAGCTGACGAATCCATTGATCCACTGCCGACAAGTGCTTCTCGCGAAGCTCGATGCAGTTAGCGACGATGGCGAACATGACACACACACCAGGCCCTCCACTGCCACGTATCGAGCCAGCGACTGAGGACATTGTCGTAGGTGGCGCCACGGCAGCAGCAAACTTGTCAAATAGGGTGTTCATGAGAGCTGAGAGCATGGCGCTGAGCTGGTGCTTGAACTCTTTGACAAGAAGACCTCGAAAGGTTTTGGCATCCACGCCTCCCTCAACCACGGAGGCTCCACTCTCTGCGCCTTCAGCCATGGCAAGAAGCACTACACCGACTTGTTTCCAGATATACTCCCACAGGTTCATGATGTCGAGGCAGCAGGTTGTCAGGACGGGCGCTCGTACAAGCCGCACCTTGGACTCGGAGGACACCATCGATGTATTGCGGATCTCATCGAAGGCACTACTGGCTTCCGCGATGAGCTGGGCGACTTTCGTGGCGGTAGACGACGACGACGAGCTGAGTGGCGTGGTGTCCCGAGCAGTAGCTGCAACGTTGATGGGGACTTCAGTCGATAGCGACTGGATGCTCGTGGTTGGCTCGAAGTATTCGTTCATGAGTTGCTCACGATGCTTGGTACATGTTTGCTGTAGGAACTGGAGGACGATCTTGATGCGGAACTTGTCGCAGAAGGAGCTCTTGAGCTGTGCAATGTTAGTGTTCAACATCGTCGCATTCGTGCATGTCTTCAAGCTGTTGATCTCTCGAAACGACTCATTTAGTTGCTTGAGGACGACCGCAGACGGTGGAGACGCGCTTCTCTCGATCAACTCTACAGCTTTCGAGAGGATTCCCCACGCCTTTTGCTGAATAGACTCTGCCTCAGCCGATGTAATGGCCTGCAAAGCGGTGTGACTGTTGTTTCCTTGCGCTAAAGGTTTGAAGACATCACAAATGAAGCTCCAAAGGCCGCTTCGGAAGCGATTAATCACCGCAGCACTGCCATAGACAACATTAGACGGATCCCCCGAGTCAATCTGCTGCAGCACCGCCAGTTTGGCTTCCAGGAAACTGAACTGCTTGAGCAGACATGTGAGCGTGGGCTTTTCCGTTAGGCCGATCGCTTCTAGCACCGTAATGGCTCGCTTCTGGTCTTTCACTGACAGCGAAACGTCATCGAAATGCTTGAGTAGCTCGGCATTGGCCTTTTTCGCGACCTCGTGAGCTGCTGCCACCACGGGCTGCAACGCTGCGATGTTGGCTTTAGTCTGGTGGAGCTTCAGCCGACAGTAGTCTTCCGCCAGCTTCTCGTAGTCCTTGTTCTGGAGACTCTCCTTCATCTTAGTCGTGATCTCGAAGATCGGACGGAAGCGATTGAGCACTGCGATCGTGTTGCGGATGCGTCGCTGCTCCTTCGCACGCTGGAGCATTACAGACAGCGTGCTGTCCGTCACTTGCTTGAGTGTCTTCATGTCGGCCAACAGCATTTCGTTGTCCTTCTGGTGGGCCTTAATATCATCCGAAAGCGCGCGCACTGCCTCGTGGCAGGACAGATACTGGTCAAAATGGGCACTCACGAGCGCCTTGAGCTGCTCAGTCTTGTCAGACGTCGTGCGCTTGAGCTCCTTGAGCTCCGTCTGCAAACTTGTGAAGCTTGTGGTCTACCAGACATGCACAAATCATGAATCGCCCACTCACCACTCCAATTCTCGGCCATTTCTGGACGGATGCATGCGCTTACTGCGTGGGTCACAGCGAGGTACTGCTTGGCATCGAACGAGGGCGACGCGAGGTCTGTCTCGGGCGTCGCACGCGCGTAGTTGGCGTTGTTGTTGCCGCTGTCGGCCGCGCTGTCCACGGCACTCGACCGCATCCTTCCTTCCCGTCACGTGTCTGCGTGGTTGAGCTTCAATTCTCCGCGTCTCTTCAAGATCCACCTTCGTTAGCAACCGACACCATTCCAGTGCCTTAACCGTTCCAGAGAGAGATGCATCGCGCAAAAACTGTTCTGACAAGATCACAAGTCGCGGGAGTCTGACGCATTCTGAGAAACGCACGTCCCAAACGGATAGTGTGCGCCCGAGATGTTCCCACTGGAACTTCCAGCGGCTGGATTCCGGTCTGACTGGGACATGTCAGTCGACTGTGGATCTCGTCGCTCCAGTGTGGATCACTTCTCTGGATTGGTGGGCGCCTGGATCTTCATGTCTCGTGGAAACTTGGAAGGGGCGAGGGGGGTCTGCTGGATTTTTGCGTTGTATTGATACTTTGTAGGTTACTAATTTACAGAACGGCCGGGCCGTCATGCTGTGGATGTGGAGATGGCCGCTAGCTGCTGCTCCCACTGAGAGATGTTTGCGTGGAGGTGGTCTTCCAGCACGGTCACCTGGAGCCAAGGGATGCTGTTGAAGCCCTGGGCCGCAGGCAGTGCCAGGTTGCGGAGAAACCAGACCTGAGACTTGAGAAAGGCCGCTTGGGTCCACTTGTCGCGGAAGCACGACTCGGGACACACGGCGTAGCGCATTTGCTGGTCGAGATCACCCTGTAGGAAGAGCTCCTCGTTGAGACGGCTGACCCACTTGGTGTGGATGGCGAACGGCTTCATGGTCTGGCTGATGTCGCTGACATGCATTGCGATCCGCAACGCCAGGGTCTGCAGCTTGAATGGAAGCTCCGACTCTACGTGCTCGCTTACCCATTCCTCGTGAGAGACTTGTGCGAGGTCGCCAAGCATGTCCTTCTGGTAGCATAAAGCCGTGGAGCGGATAGTATCACGCACAATACTCAGGACTTGGTCTTGCTGGTCGTTCGACATCTTGGCGAGCACGTCAAAATTGGCATCGTTGAGCACTTCCACGGCCAAAGTCAGGTGCATTTCTTCCATCGGAGCTCGCGTAGGATACTTCACCGCGATCTCGTGGTTGGTCTTGAGCAAAAACTCGTTGGTCAGTCCGACGTGTTCGATGTCGTGCATGATTGCAGCAAATAGAACACCAATCTGGTTGTGGATAGCCACACGGGCGCGAAGCTCGGTCGTCCACACCATCGTAAATAGTGAGTGGAGAACATCAGCGGCGTGGCAGGCGTTGTGGAATGGGTTGCGTTCGTTGTAGCGCGTCTGGAGGTGGTGCAGGAACAGGGGCAGGCGGTGCAGATCAAGAAACTCTTCGTCCGAGTCGATGCACGTGAATACCAACATGCCGATCACCACGACGCTGTTTCCACCGACAAGGTCGTGGAACACAGTCACGTCAAACCCGCACGTGCCGAACTGAGTCAACACCATCTTCACGACCTCGGCAACGTTACCTGGAGGCACGTCGCATCGATTGCACAGACGGCGAAGCTCCATTTCTTCAAACATCTCGACAGCACGGCGGTCACGCTTCCTCGATCGAGGCGACGCAGGCATCACCTCGTTCTCTTCCACCAGCACGGCACCGGCACAGATTTCTTCCCAGGACAACGACATCTGCTCGGACGAGTTGCTACACCGCGTAGTCATGTTGCTGGAGTTGGAGCTGACAACATTGGCTCGCGACTTGGGTTCCTTCTCCTTCTCAGCCTCCAGCACGTCTTGCACCGACCGTGGCTGCGAATACTGACTTAAACTGACTTGGCTGCGGCGCTTGGTCGTCATCGTGGTCGTCACCATCGTCTGAGTTCCCTTCTTGGTCTTCTTGTTGCTTCGTCGACGGCGACGGTTTCCTGCGGACGCAGAGATGTCGACATTCACGTCCGACGACGATGGCGATGCGTGGCGGTGCTTGAGTCCCATGGACAGCGTCTTGATGTAGTGCGCGACCATGCGGATCTTCTCTTCGAGTCGGGTCTTGGGGC
Source organism: Pythium utonaiense (assembly GCA_023334595.1). Lineage (NCBI taxonomy): Eukaryota > Oomycota > Peronosporomycetes > Pythiales > Pythiaceae > Pythium > Pythium utonaiense. The sequence goes on along the minus strand of JAADVE010000097.1, from coordinate 7,353 downwards.
GCGTGCTCTGGGCGATCACCGATCCATTCGACGACGGAGACGACGCTCCGGAGGCGCCGCCGCGCGTGAGCTGCTCGCGCTTGAGGTCGCCCACGCTGGCGTTGCTGACGATGCTGCTGCGCACGCTGAGCACATCATCCAGCTTGAGGTCGAAGCGGCGGGCCGCCTCCTCTGTGATCACGCCCGTGGAGGCCAGCGCGCCGCTCGACTGCGCGTGGGTGTGGGTGTCCATATTGGCGGAGGACTCGCACACGGTTCGGCTGGGCATGGCGACGTCAGACACGCGGCCAGTGGAGCAGAGCACGACGTCGCTCGTGGACGAGCAGATCATTCTACGTCGACGACGCGGAGAGGTGTTTCTGCGCGGAGTAGTGCTCTGACAAAGGAGAGGTTCCGCTCGCGGTTCCTTTCGTTCCCTCCCTCGCACTCCCACGAACAGTTCGGCGCAGTCAGTCAATCAGGCTTTGCTCTTTGGCCGCGGGCTCCTGTTCCGTCGACGAGGGTTTTCCATGCTCTTCCTCCACTGCTGGGCTGGTGGCGTGTCTCACCTGCCGCTTTATACGTTGAGCGAGCCGTGAGGACGACCCCTCCCCCTTGTCGGGCGCTAAACTGAACACGCCCGGCTCCCCGACGGCTGGCGACCATACAGAAGCCCATATGTTAAACGGTCTGCCAACCGGCGTGTCCCACTCCGTCGCAGCTGCGGGCTCACAAGAACTCTTGGTTGCTGCCTTCAAGCGGCTTGTCAAGCCAGCTGGACAGGGAATCACGAGTTGTGATGCGCAACGTATAGGGATAGTCAACCCATGTCAACGTCCCAACATATATAAATCCCTAGAGGTTTTCGCCCAAAAACTGAACAAGTGAGACACCACCGTGGAATCACCGTGATTCCCTGGAGTGCCGGGCTTGAATCACAGCGTGGGACACTCAAGGGACAACTGTTTCACACGCTGTGAAGTGTCAGCGTCTGCCTGCAATACCGACGGAAACTGGGGGAAAAAGGCGGCACATCCGAACGGAACAAAGAAACGAGCCACACCACTGGGACACCTCTGCGTATCAAGTCTCACAGGTGAATACAGTCGCGTCTGAGACTCGAGTCACGATCACTGCCGCCGAGTCTCCGCTTAGCCTTTAGGTGAGTGGGATCACATCCACAAGTCAGAAAGTCACTAACCCGTTCTGGTCGCTCGGGTGTCATTAAAACGAGGGTTACAAAACCGGTTGATACCGGTGTTCTGTGTCGGCAGGAGTGTTTGCACGATCATCGGCGTAGCTCCTCGACGAATGGGACGTCCATCGTGCGGTATCCGATCTGCCACATCGCGCGCGTCAGGCAAGAGCTAACGAGTCCCAAGGGAAGAGCCATTCACGTCCACATCCACAATGATGCTGCTGCGCCGCCTGTCGATTCTTCCTCGAGCTGCGCCACTGACTGCGGTACGAAAAGCCGTTTGCATTCGTTATTTTCGCCCACACTGGTGATGCTGAAGATAGAAAAGCTGACTCGAAGCTGACTTCATGTGTGCACATGCAAAGGCTCGCAAGACTGCGGTCGTGGGCCAAGCGCGATGCGTGTCCTCGCAGACAGAGGTGCTGGACCTCTGGCGATCAGTTGGCGCTGTGTGCTTTGATGTCGATAGCACGGTCTGCGAAGATGAAGGCATCGATGTGTTGGCGGAGCACTGCGGCGCTGGAGACGCCGTCAAGGCGTGGACCACCAAGTGAGTGCTTGCTTTCTTGTGCCCGGACAACGATGGACGCGACACAGTTTGCTCATGAATGCGGATGGGGATATTTTACAGAGCAATGAACGGTGGCGTGAAGTTTGAGGACGCGCTTGCCGCTCGTCTGGAGATCATCAAGCCTTCTCGCAGCGACATTAAGAACTGTTTAGCTGAGCACCCACCGGCGCTTACAAAGGGTGAGTTTGCATGATTCTCCCTATTGTACTGTGATTTCAGATGAGCTGAGAGGAGAAAAATCGCGCGTAGGCATCAAGGAGCTGGTCGCTGCACTGCACAAGAACAACATCGAGGTCTTCTTGGTGTCGGGCGGCTTCCGCTTGATGATCGAGCCAGTGGCGAAACAGCTTAACGTACCACTGCGCAATATCTACGCGAACACGATCTTCTTCCAGGACAACGGTGATTACCACGGATTCGATGACACCGAACTCACGAGTCGCGACGGTGGCAAGGCTGAAGCCATCAAGATCATCAAGCGCACTCACGGCCACGACGCCATCGCCATGATCGGCGACGGTGTGACCGACCTGCAAGCCCGTCCTCCTGCTGACCTCTTCATTGGTTTCGGCGGTATCGTGACGCGCCCAGTCGTGAAGGAGAACGCCGACTGGTTCGTCACGGACTTCGAGGCTCTGACATCAGCCCTCAGTCGCCAGAACTAGGTATGGCCTTCTGCCCTTTAGGACCGTCACGACACCAACACCAACAATGAATTACTACCAGTACCGTGGAACGCAAAGGTGTGTGTATTCTCATTATGATTATGGATTGGCCGCAAAATGGGATGACGTATTCGTCTATTCGTCGTCTTCCATCGCAGCGTCGCCATCGGCGTCCGCAGCGGCCTTCTTGAGGTCGCCCGGAGACTTTCGAAGAGCCTTGACACGACGGCTCTGCATGCTGTACACGTCCTGTTTCTCCAAGTGGATGCGACCGAGCTTGTCGCCCGTGAGCTCGTCTCTCGAGATGTTCTTGATCTTCTTCGGCGCAAGGCCCTTTGGCTTCTTGGTGGCAGCCTTGATCAAGTCCGCGGAAGCCAGCTTCTGGCGACGGAAGTGGAGGTCGAAGCGAGGTCCCATCTCATCAAGCTCCACACGTGGGTGGTTACCGTCGGCCTTGGCGAAGCCGATCGAGTACGAGCGGAAGAATGCCTTCTCCTTCCAGGCTGTGCACACGATGACGTGGTCGAGACCCTTGACGTTGATCTGCTCGACGACGGTGCCACGGAAGATGTCTATTAAGAGATTCTTGAGCTTGGCGAAGTTCTCGTTGCTCTCCCACTGGTCACCCGAGAAGACGAAGCACGGCTTGGAGCCAGGCGCCTTCTTGCTCTTGCACTTGAAGTCGGCGATCGCCTTGAAGTTCGAGAACTCGAGCTCCATGATGTCCATGATGTGGCCATCGAACGTGCGGCCCTGCAGCAGAATACGACCACAACGTCAGAAACACGTCCGCGAGCAACATCTCTCTCAAGATACAGCGGACTTACGAGGACGAGGTTGTTCGGGCGCTTCTTGGTGTTGCTGCCGATCATGAACAGACTCGTGTCGTTCTTCTGCGTGAGGAACTCGATCTTGTTCTCGTCATCGAATGGGTGGATGTCGTTCTTCTTCGCCAACAGCTTGGCCTCCGGAGCCTTGAGCATGCGCTGTATCAATCAAGAGATCATCAAACGTCGTCAATCACTCCACTCGCTACAGCCCCCACATGCTACAATATACCCCACAGATCACACCTACCAGATCACCGAGAAGCGTGTTAACTTCGTTGTTGGTCTTGTTGCCGCGCATCACCAGCAGCGTCTTGGTGTTCTCCACGAGCTTTGGCTCCTTGTTCTTGATGGCGCGCACGACGTGGGCCTTCTGGCGCTTCGGCTTGGTCACCGTCGGAACCTTGCGGCTCTTCTTGGCCGCATTCTTGTTGACCTTCTTGGCAGCGCGGTTGATCTGCTTGCCCGCCGTCTGCGTGATAATCTTCGATCCGCGGCCCATGGTGCTTGCTTGGTGATGGAGCCTCCTTCAATTGTTGCCTTCCTGGGACTTGAAAGGCCACCAAGTAGCTCTCTATTGGGGAGACCACGGTACTCTCGAAGTTGATTGGCTTGCATCACTTTCACAGGAGGTGGTGTTACGAACTGTTACTGTTGCAAAATGCCAAACAACTGTCCCAACTTCGAGTATCGAACAAAACAAAAAAAAACATGTTGGATGCACAGCTTGCTACCTCTAACGCATGCAGCTCTTCTTATGGCGTCACCATGATACAATCTAATACATGCATGCACCTCCTCGGCATGTGAGTGCATTGAGTTGTATCATTGTATTCTATCGCGTCGGCGTCGAGTGACGTTTTCAAGCCACCGACTGACGTGTTGCCGATCCAACGGACCCCCTGTAGTCTCATATCAGTTAAGAACGTCAGAATGTCCATCATCGTGACATCGAAAAGCGAACTCCACGAGCGGCCTCCTTGCCACCACCCCAATTCCACAGGAAACTCGTTATCCTGCAGTCCACCATGGCCCAGAACTCGGCCTTCTCGCGCGCTGCATTCGCCTCTACGGGCAACTCCAGCTCCTGGGCGGATGAAGATGACCTTGACATCGAGCCACTCCCAATCATGAGCTCGCTGCCGAAGTACGAGCCGTAGTCATGGCGTGACGCCATCGCATGTGGCCTTTCTCCTCGAATCCGAAAAGCTCACGCGGCCCCATTTAAAACTCGCTTGTTTAGGGTCGAAGAGCAGGAGGCGCCACGCGCACAGTCGCCTCGTCGCGAGCAGCAGCCAGACCGTCGTGACCGCAAGTACTCGAGTACGTACAGGCGGCCAGGCTGAGCGATTGATCCAAACGCTCACTCGCTCTCTGGTCGTGTTCCGTAGACGAGTACCGTGAGCGTGACCAGGGATACCGTGAGCGCGGTGCGTACGAGGACCGTGGCCGCGGTGGTCGTGGTGACCGTGATGGCTACCGCAGTGAGCGTCGCGAGGACCGTGCTCCTCGTGGAGGCTACGAGAACGACCGCCCGAAGAACCCAGTGCCAGACCAGGGACCTTACAAGGTGAGCAGCCTCCCGTTGCAACTACCTCTTGAATCACTAGGATTCACGGTGAATGCTGTGTAGGTCTACGTCGGCAACCTCTCGTTCCGTGCGATCGAAGCGGACCTCGTCGACTTCTTCGGTGCACCTGAGACCATCACCGACGTCCGCGTGCAGCGCGACCCAGAGACGGATCGCCCAAAGGGCTTCGCGTACGTTGAGTTCCGCGACCGCGATGCGCTTGTGGAGGCGCTCAAGCTGGATGGACAGGTGTGTACACTTCCGATTTGCCGATGCCAGTCGGTGAGGCTCATAAAGGATGTTGTTTTGGTCAGAACTTGGACGGCCGACCAATCCGCATCGACGTCGCCACGGACAACCGCAAACCGCGCCAGAGCAACTCGTTCTTCGAGAAGCGTGGCGACAGCTCGCGTTACGACCGTCGCGGGTATGTTGTAGCCATCCCTCATTGAAGTTGTCTGGTTCCGAGTTGCGTATGCGACATCCACTCTGACTGACGCGTATCATATCAACCGCAGTGATGCTCCTCGCTCGGAGGCTCCTCGTGAGCGTCCACGTCTGACGCTTGCCCCTCGTACGGCCTCGACTGAGACCAAGGAGGAGGCTGCTGCGAAGAAGCAGAGCATCTTCGGTGAGGCTAAGCCACGTGACGAGTCGGCTTTCTGGGAGCGTAAGAAGGCGGAGAAGGAGAAGGCTGAGGCTGAGGCGAAGGCAAAGTCGGAGGCGGCCAAGCACCGTGGCCCTCGTGAGCGTAAGTCTAGCCACGACGAGGGTGAGAACCGCGCCGCGGGCCGTGGCGGTCGTGGCCGCGGTGAGCGTCCAGAGCGTGTTGAACGCGCTGGCGGTCGTGGCCGTGGCGGTGTTGCTCAGCCAGAGCGTACCCCAGTTAAGAAGGAGGAACCAAAGCCAAAGGCGGTGGAGCCAAAGGCGAAGACTGCGGAGCCAAAGGCACCTAAGGTATGTAGCTGTAGACCTCTAGACACAGGATGCAGCTACGGTATTAACGCATGGATGGCTATCGCAGGTGTCGAAGATCGCCGCCCCACCAGCTACCAAGGTGAAGAACGTGTTCGCGGCTCTTGACCTGAGCGACTCGGACTCGGACTAGCCGACTACCGAGACGTAGTTTGATTGGACAAAACACCCACCAACCGGCTGTCATGATTGGTCCATAATCAGAGTATCTTTGTTGCTTCTGTCCCTTGTTTTGTGGGATAACGAGGGACCATATCCTAGGAATCCCTTGCTGGAGCTGCCCAATCCAAGGGATTCGTTTAGCTTCCTGCCCCCCTCTATCCGAGCCAAAAAGATAGCGAAAGCTTTTAAGGAAGAAGAAAGATGTCGCGCCGATACGATGGCCGCACGACGACGTTCTCGCCAGAAGGTGGGCTCTACACGCAGCTCTGCGTTGGTCATCATGTAGAGCATGATATGGGCAATGGACTGATGTGTTGGTGGCTTTATGCGATGCGCAGGGCGTCTATTCCAGGTCGAATATGCCATGGCTGCCATCGACAACGCTGGCTCCGCCGTCGGTATCCTTGCGAAGGACGGAGTTGTGATCGCTGGTAAGTCTCACACATTGGTGTCTACAGTTTCTGGGTGTGTCTGACAAGTGGATACCTTTACTGCAGCGGAGAAGAAGACCGTGTCGAAGCTACTGGCCCCGAGCAAGACCAGCGAGAAGACCCTCAAGCTCGACGATCACATTCTGTGTGCTGTTGCTGGTGAGCGTTTGCCGTACCAACGATTTCTGTATGCTACTTGGCGTGTTGCTGACAAGGGCGTTTGCTAGGTCTGACTGCTGATGCGAACATCCTCATCAACTACGCGCGTCTATCGGCCCAGCGCTACGAGTTGGCCTACCAGGAGAAGCAGCCGTGCGAGCAGCTCGTGCAGGCGCTGTGTAACTACAAGCAGGCCTACACGCAGTTTGGTGGTCAGCGTCCATTTGGCGTGTCCTTCCTGTTTGCTGGATGGGACCGTCACCACGGCTTCCAGCTCTACCACAGCGACCCGAGCGGAAACTACGGTGGCTGGAAGGCCACTGCCATCGGTGCCAACAACCGCGCGGCGAAGAGCCTGCTGAAAAACGAGTACGAGGAGAATCTGAGCGTTGTTGACGCGCTTAAGTTCGCGGTCAAGGTCATGTCGAAGACGATGGACTCGACGGCGCTGAGCGCGGAGAAGCTCGAGTTCACGACGGTCACGCGCGATGAGAACGGTAAGGTGGTGCACCGCCAGCTCTCGAACCAGGAGATCGATGTGCTGCTCAAGGAGGCGGAGGCGGAGAAGGCGTCGGCTGGTGACATCTAAGTTGGCGTCGCTGCTGTGACTTGGCCTGACGAGGACGACTACGACCCACAAATATACCAGTTTGACTTTAACTGTTGCTGCCCCATGACCTTGCATTCTGTGGCGTCGAATAGGTCCTTCCGACCTCCAATCAGACTGCACACCACTGCACTTGGGGGGGGGGGGGGGGGGGGGGGGGGGGGGGGGGGGGGGGGGGGGGGGGGGGGGGGGGGGGGGGGGGGGGGGGG
>JAADVE010000096.1:0-35021 GCA_023334595.1 Pythium utonaiense | reverse complement strand
TGCCTGGTGCCATCATCCCCGCAGCCGAGCTGGGCGACGAGATACGCAGCGGACGTCGAAGTCAGTTGCGTGACGCGCACGATGAGACCATCATCAGGCGCGAGCTCGTCCGGGTGGTCTTCCAGCAAGGGCGTGTCGGTATCAGCTCGCACGTAGACGTGTGAGCTTGCCAGTGGGGGCAGTCGGTCGTCTAGGCGGCGCAGAAATTCCACCATGGCTTGTCGATTATGGATCTCGTTGCCCGAGACTGCTGCGAGCGTAGCCAGCGAGATGAGGGTGCTGAGCTGCGCCATCAATGTGTTGATGTCTTGCACTAGCTCCCCGAGCTTTCCTGCTTGGATCACGCGTCGCCACCACGACGGACGCCGCTCGCAGTCGGCTGCGAGCTTCTCCAGCGCGTCCTTCAGCGCCGCAGCAAGAGGGACAACGCTGTCGTGGGTCAGAGCGCCCATTGCCACCATCGCAACGAAGGCGTTGTGGATTTGCTGCACTCCGAGGAGCATCACGTGAGCCGTTCGCTCGTTGCGAGTGACGCTGGTGGTGAACCCGTGGATGGCCTTGCCGAAAGACACTGCCGAGCTGAGCAGTCCGATGATTGCGATCGCATCCACCATGGTGCACTGGACTGGCGCAGGAGCTGGAGCAGTGTCCGTGCAGGAGAATGTGGGAATGAAGATGCCGCATTGACGTGCTCGTGCGGATCTGCCACCCACCTGAGCTCCGCATTGCAGTGAGCGTAACGAATATGACGGATAAATTACAAGGCGTGGATGTTGAAGTCCATTGAACTTCAACGTGGAGTGGGCCCCTTCCCAGGTCCGCCAGGCGAAGTGACGTTGGCAGATGTATCTCCACAACGATCCAGGGCCGCCTCCCATGCGCTAGTAGCAGGTCCCTGCCGCTGCTCATGTTCCATGTTGTAGGGTCCGAGAGCACGTTGAGGGAATTCGTGCCAGCCATTAACACCACGGTGTGGCGTAGACACCTTGCCATTCAGGCGCTCATGCGTTGACCTCTGCGATCGTACAGCTCACTGCAATGCCACCAGAGCCAGTACCACCACGATTATCGAGCCCGAGAAGATCTGGAATCATGTTTTGGCGGATGAGATCTCACAGTCATCCCGTTTTAAAGCGCAGGAAGACTACCGTGCACGTAATGCCGTCGCACCTTTCATGTGATCCTAGCTGTCCTCCCCAACTCTGTCTATGTATTACGTGCGTTGTCGTTGGTTACAAAAGCTCTTTCATGGACTCGGACGTGGCCGCCGACTTGGCCAGCGCGTCAAGCAGACTGCGCGCGCTCTTGCTTCGCTGCTTGAGTAGTGTGCGCACTGCTGGGTTCTCCTCGCTCTTGAAGCTCGTGAGCTGCTGATGGAAAAACACCGCGAGACCGTCGATCGTGAGCTGCGCCTTCTTGGTCTGCAGCAGTCGCTGGAACACCTGCGCCATCTCCATCTCGTCGTCCAGCTTCAGGATCTTCTCCAGCACCAGCCGCAGGAACAGCACCGTCTTCTCCTCCACGGACGTGAAGTCGATGACCTTGAGCACCGACAGCGACATGGCGCCGCCAATGATCATGCCTGCGAGAAGCTGCGCCACGTTGAAGAGCTTGCGCGGCTTGAGCGTGTCGAGCTGCTTGAACGTGTCCCAGAACGCGAGCTGGTACGTGAACTTGTAGCGCGTGTCCATCTCGCAAAGCTTGTTCGACAGTAGCAGGTAGTAGCGATTGAACTTCTTCTCCTGGCCGCAGCAGTGCAACACCACGCGCACAATCTCGCGCTCTTGCTTCTCCTTCAGGTGCAGCTGCAGCAGTCGCTCGTACGCGTCCAGACAGTCCGACGCGCCCATGATTGCCACGAAGATGCGCTTACGCACATCAGTGTTCATGCGCTGCTTGTCGGCGAGCTTAAGTAGGCGGTTGTCGTTCGTGTCCTGCTCATCGTCCTCCTTATCCTGCTTCTTCTGTGCATTCTGGTAGCCCACCCACGTGCCGCCGACCACCCACCAGCGGCCGTCCTGCTCGGCGTGGAGGATCTCGTGGAGCGACACGCGCATGGCGTTGTTTGTGTTGCCGCAGCGAGTCTTCACGCGGCCCAGCCACTTCTTCAGCGACGTGATGTCCAGCGCAGCCGACATGGCGTTCAGACTGCCACCAGCAGCACCCTTCTTCTGCTTGGACGGCTTCTTCAGGTCGTAGATCAGGTCGAGAATGAAACGCACGCGGTCGTCCGACTGTGAACCGTTTGGCAGCGACGCCACCTTTTGCTGCACGGACGCCACCATCTCCTTCAGCGCGTCAGCGTCATCGGCACGAAGCTGTGTGCCACACGACTTGAGCAACTGGTGGATCAGCTCGATCTCCACAGGCGAGAACTGGTCCACGAAGCGACGGAAGAGATCGTACACGAGCGTGCACTGCACGACGCCAAAGTTGTACAGCATCGCCACCAGCAGCATCATGTTCGCGGGCTCCTTAGACGCTGTAGGGTCATCGTCGTCTCCCTCGCCGCTCGCAGCCGACGCGGCGTCTGTCTTGACCTTGTCCACGCTCGCGATCAGCTTCTGCACAAACTTCTCCATGAAGAAACCGCCGACTTCGCTGCCCACGCTGTGGTACAACGCAGCTACCAGCGCGCCGGTCACCTTAATCAGCGGGGTCATGATCTGCTTGGGGTGCACACTCGTCTGCACGAGTTTGTCCAGCAGGATCGAGTTCACGATTGAGCGGCCGTACTCGCGGTAGATCTTCTCCATCTCCAGTGTGATCGACTCCATGTTGGTCTCGGAGATACGGTTGAGCTGGCCGTTTACGCGACGCGTGAGCTCACGCAGCGCCTGCTCGTCCATGGTTGACGACATGAGGTGTGCCTTGCTGGCAGAGATGGCCGACGCCTCCGTAGTGCCAGACGCCTGCTCTTGCATCTGCCGACGGAGGTGTGGAGGGATGTACGCGGACGGCTTCTTGGCGCCATCAGCATTCTTAAGAATGGGACGGCCGTAAATGTCCTCCTCGATTTGCGCTGGCTCCTCTTCGTCCTCTTCTTCTTCATCCTCTTCCTCCTCCTCCTCCTCTTCGCCCTCCACCTCCGACTCCTGCTCTTCCTCGTCAAACTCCTCTTCCTCCCCCGACACGTCACCTCCAGTGTTCTTCAGCGTGTTGGCTCGCACTTCATCGTCGTCATCTTCCTCTTCTTCTTCGTCCTCCTCTCCTTCGGATTCGAACGCTGCGAGGTCTTCATCCGAGTCAAGATCCGACTCGTCGGTCGGCAGCTCATCCATGCCTCGCAGGAACTCGGCGTCCTCCTGCTGCAGGAGCAAGAACTCTCGACGCGTCTCCTCATCCATCTCCATGTCACTGGGGAAGTCGTCATCCTCGTCCTCCTCCCCGGCGCTGCGGTCGTCCTCCTCCTCTTCCTCCTCTGACTCCTCGTACTTTTGAGACGCCGACGCTCCCTTCTTCCGTTCCTTCACCAGTCTACAAGCAATCACCACCGTCAGCAGCCGATCACAAAACCCTCTCTCAGCCTCCAAATCCACCGCCACTCACTCGGAAATGCTGTCCAGACTGGACAAAAAGTCCGCAAAGTCCTCTCCCAGACCGTCCTTCACGTACTCCCTGCCACCACACACAGCGCGTCAGTTCTCCATCGCTCTGCAAGAGCTCACATCTGCGTAGCTGCTCACTTCTGCAGTCGCTTGAGTCCGTCTTTCTTGGACGCCAGACCCAGGTTCTTCTCCAACGCCTTGATCGCCGCGTCCTCACGACTCAGCTCCTCCTTCTCGCCGTGCATCGAGCGGCCCGTCGTCTGCTGCACCAGCTCGTGGAACTTGTTCTGGAAGCCTCCGCTGGCGCCCGACGGCCGCTTGCGTCCGCCATTTTGCTGCGACGGAGCGCCATTGCGCGGGCCGTTGCGCGGTCTCTCGTGGGCCGATTTCGGCGCTGGCTGGCTCTCCACACGCGGTTTCTTGAGCTTACGCTGCTTCTTCTCCTGGCGCTCCTGCTTGCGCTTGTCCTTGCGCGAGAGTCCGCTCGCTGCTGCCGCCATGGTCGTGGTCTAGTGGCCGTCGCGTCGCTTGATGCCGCTCACTCCAGTCACTCAATGGAGATGGCGAGTCCCTCGTTCTGAGATCTGCACAAGGGACGCGTTCCCGAATGGAAAAGTTCCAGATGGGTACACTGGAAGTCGGGTCGATTGTCCCGTTTTTGTCCCACCAGCAGCTAGAGTTCGAGATGGCTACACTCGAAGCCTTGCGGAGACCGCGTTGACGAACAGTGCAGTCGTCGAGGACCCGTAGACCACACACGCATTGCTCGCTGACACGGCACGAGTCGTGTCACACGACTGACGACAGTCTGCTGTGGCTTCGCAATTGCGTCTGTCCATCGTTCCGCTTCTGTGGTGGGTAAACGCTGACCACTCGAACGACTCCATCGCTCAGTTTACAAGCCAGAACAACACTGACGCTCTCTAGACGAGTGATGCGATTGCAGTTCATGAAGCAGAATATATAATGGGTTACGAGGCTTTACAGTGACACATCGCCATTCAATCGCAGAGAAGATAGCACGCCGTAGAGCAAGGCGGCCAGCGGGAGGAGCAGCAGCACCGCGTGCCACGCCGGCACGAGCCGAGTGAGCACGGAGCGCGTCTTGCCGCCGGCATTGAGCACGATGTGCTCCCCCAGATCCACTTGCGGCACGTCACTGAGTGGCGCATACGAGATCTGGTACTTGTTGGTGGACTCGAGGTCGTGGTTAGCGCTCGAGCGCACGGCTCCGTAGTGCTGGAGGTAGGTAAGGGCGTTCACAACGTTGCCCACGATGAGCGTGCCGGGCGGCGTGATCCCCTGGCGACGCACCTCCTCTGCGATGTTGCCCAGTGTACTACGCACGGTCACAGAGCGTTCGGTCGTCGCTGCGTGGATCACTGCCGCTGGAATGTCGCTAGGGAAGCCGCGCTCTTCAATCAGACTCTTGCACAGACCTTCGATGCGGCCAATCGCCATGAGGAAGATCGTTGTTCGGTGGTCGCAGTACTCTGGGAGGCGCGGGAAGCTGTCGGCTTTGCCGTGGCCCGTGCACACCAGCACTTGGTCAGCCACATCTCGCATCGTTGCTGGGATGCCAGCGCTGAGTGGCGCGGACAGGGAGCTAGAGATGCCCGGGATCACCTCGACATCGAACCCTGCCTCCGAGTAGATCACTGCTTCTTCTCCGCCACGTCCGTACATGAACGGGTCGCCGTTCTTCAGGCGCACGACGCGCTTGCCCTGGCGCAGACCTTCCAGCCCCCACGCATCCAGCTCGGCCTGCGCAAAATCCGCCTTTCCGCAGCGCTTGCGCGCCACGCGCACCTCGCACTTGGCCATTGCCAGCACCTCCTTGGGCACGAGACGGTCCGCCAGCACCAGATCCGCCGACTCGATGGCGCGCGCAGCCTTGATCGTGAGCAGCTCCGGGTCGCCTGGACCGGCGCCCACTAGCAGCATCTTGGCTCGGCTCGGCATGGTGTTCTTTCGGTGGCGCTGTGAGTGGGATTACGCGACGGCCAGCGAGCAGTCCTGGAGGCGGAACGCAATGGCGACGCGCAGAGAGAGTGAGTCTGATGCAGTGGCGAAGTGGGCCAATGCAGCGGTGGTCGCGTGGAGCTGGTGGAAGCAGGCGGCTCCTCGTTCCATGCGCGTGACGCAATCGTCGCCGTCCCCCAGCGGCGCCAGCGGATCCCTCGCGCCAGGAGCTCCGCGCGATTCCGATGGTGGCCCCAAGTGCAGTATCAGTTCTGCCAGGTCGTCCACCATCCCGTCCCGCCTATGTGCGCGAATCCGCTTCTAGCACACGGCAGATATGCGTTTTCACAGGTCTGTGAAACGACGTCGGCGCCGTTCGCGTCTCTGATTGGCTGAGCCGTTCGACCAATCAAACACGCACATCCGTGATGCTTGGCAGAGTTGGTGGTGTGGCCTCACTCGCCCGAGGTTTTTCCATTCTACCCACGAGGTTTTACCGTCAGAATGATTGTGCAACATCCTCCGCAGTCCGCCTCTGGGGTTTCCGCACGTCACTCGCGCGGGGTGGCCCGCATTAGTGCCTTCCGTCGGTTCCGGAAAAGAGCTCCTCAGTGCAGCAGTTCCAGATCCGCCTTCTGGCCACCAAGCTGCGCCCTTCCGCTCTCTCTCACACACGCACCATGAAGGCCGTGCCCGCCGTGGAGCAGGCCGTGAGCCACGTGGCCTACGCGCTCAGCGACCTGTCCTTCCTCGTGCAGCCCGTGCCCTTCGGCCAGGCGCTCGAGCAGTTCATCGTGTCGGCGCGCCGCAACGTGTTCGACCAAGTGGGCAAGCTCACCGAGTCGGCGTATGGCCAGGAGCTGCTGGACAAGGCCTACGAGGCCTCCAAGCACGGCCAGTTCGTCACGCTCTTCGCGTCCTCGCCCTCGGCGCTGCTGCAGATGGTGCCCACCATGTACAAGCTCAGCAGCGCCGCGCTGCCGGCCGTGGTGCACGTGGTTGCCAAGGACCACTCGGACCTCATGGCCGTGCGCCAGACCGGATTCGTGATCCTGCACTCGCTCAGCGCCAGCGAGACGGAGGACATGGCGCTGCTGGCCCACGTGGCCTCGCTGCAGGCCAACGTGCCGTTCCTGCACGTCTACGACGGCGACATGAACCACAACGCGCTCGAGCGCAGCGCCGCCGCCGCGCCCGCCAAGTTCGCCAACGGACTCGTGGGATACGAGAAGCTTGCGCAGCTCATCGGCCTCACCAAGGCCAACTCACCCACCGAGTTCCGACAGCTCGTGCTCGACAACTCGACCGTGAACGCTCAGAGTGCCACGGGCACGGACGCCGACCTGTACTTCCAGGTCTCGCCAGAGTGCATCCAGAAGTTCAACGCCGTGCCGCAGGTCGTCGAGACCGTGATCTCGCAGGTGTTCGCCAGCAAGGGCTACCAGCTCTTCGAGTACTTTGGCCACCCCCAGGCCGAGAGCGTGATCGTGATCATGGGTACGGCCTCGAGCATTGTCAAGGACGCCGTTGAGTCGCTTGTCGCCAACTGGAACGCTAAGGTCGGCGTCGTTTCCGTGCGCCTCTTCCGTCCGTGGAGCACCACCCACTTCCTGCGCGTTGTGCCAGCCTCGGCCACCAAGATCGCCGTGCTCGACCGCATGGAGGACGTCACCAACGTCGGCGAGCCGCTCTTCCTTGACGTGCTCGCGTCGTTCCAGAGCGAACACTACACACACGCCTCGACCCCTGCGATCATCGGCGGCAAGTACGCGTTTGGCGCTGCCGACGCGCTGTTCGACGTCGTCACGGCCCGTAGCCTCGTGGAGGAGCTGGCCGCCGGCAAGCTCTCGCACGGCTTCTCGGTCGCTAGCAGCGTGGACGCCGTCGCCACTGCCAAGCAGGTTGTGCACTCGTCGCTCGTCTCGACCAAGGAAGGCTTCGAGGCGCCATACGTGAAGATGCTGCTGCAGCTTTTCGAGCGTCGCGCTGTGATCGCCAACCTCGCACGCTCCACGACCGTGTGGAAGGAGCAGGACAACGAGAACGTCGAGAGCGTTTCGTTGGACGGTGGTGAGTTCGGCTTCGGCGTGCACCTGGGTATCCTGGCCAAGCGCCAGCAGCTCCAAGATAAGGTCACCTCGCTGCTCGCGCAGCCACAGCTCGTCGCGTCGCTGCCTCAGCGTCTCGTGGAGGTGCTGAGTCACTGGGCGGCCCAGAAGCAGAGCTCCCGCACCACGGAGCTCGCGAGTGAGATTGCGATTCTGCTTGAGAGCGAGCAGACCAAGGACGGTCTGCTGGCTGAGATCTACTCGCTCAAGCGCTTCTTCCTGCCACTGAGCCAGTGGATCATCGGTAGCGAGGAGTTCTCGCGCGACGTCGGAGCCTCGGGTGTGCACCAGGTGCTGTCTAGCGGTGAGAACGTGAACCTGCTCATCCTGGACACGGAGCCGATGCACTCTGTGAACAAGAGCCAGCGCAAGCGCGACCTCGGCCTGTACGCCATGCAGTACGGCAACGCCTACGTGGCGTCCGTGGCTCTGTACGACTCGTACTCGCAGGTGCTGCGTGCGCTGAACGAGGCCGACGCGTTCGACGGTCCGTCGATCATCCTGGCGTACGCGCCACTCAGCGACAACATGGAGAAGGAGACCAAGGAAGCCGTGAACTCGGGCTACTGGCCGCTGTACCGTTACAACCCACTGCTGGAGGAGGTCGAGGGTGAGAAGGCCTTCGCGCTCGAGTCCCCAAGCATCAAGAAGGACTTGCTGTCGTTCCTACAGCGTAACAACCAGCTCAGCCTTTTCGCGAAGCAGGCGCTCACCGCGCCGTCGGCGTCGTCGGTCTCGGAGAAGTACGAGCAGCTCGGCAAGACGGCGCTCGAGTCGAGCTTCCAGGCGCTTCTCAATGGATTTGGCGCGGTCGCCGAGGAAAAGTGGCAGGTGGAGACCAAGTTGAACGTGCTTGTGGGCTCGGACAACGGTCGCGCCGAAGAGTTCGCCGGCAAGTTCGTGGAGGAGGCTCTGGCGTTCGGCCTGAAGAACGTGAACAAGATGGACATGAACGAGATGTCGATCGACGCGCTGCTGGACGAGGCCAACGATGCCAACTCGTACACGCTCTTCGTGTGTTCGACTGCCGGTCAGGGCGAGTTCCCATCCAACGCGAAGGAGTTCTGGCACGAACTGTCGGGCTTCACGTCGACGCTGCCTCTGCAGTACGCCGTCTTCGGTCTCGGTGACAGCATGTACTGGCCGCGCGAGGACGAGAAGCACTACTTCTGTAAGTCGCCGACGGACCTCGACGCCAAGCTGAGCGAGCTCGGCGCCAAGCGTCTGCTCACGCACGCCAAGGCCGACGACCAGGCTGAGGACGGACCAACGACCGAATTCGACGCGTGGAAGCCTGCGTTCTGGGAGCAGATCGGCATCCCGTCGGAGGTCGTGAACAAGAACCAGGGCACGAAGAAGAAGCAGCGCACGAACGAGGAGATCAAGGCTGAGAGTAACTACCTGCGTGGTACGCTCGCCACGGGTCTGGAGGACCGCTCCACCAAGGCGCTGTCGGCGGACGATGGTCAGCTCACCAAGTTCCACGGTATCTACCAGCAGGACGACCGTGAGCTGCGTGACCAGATGCGTCAGGAGAAGAAGGAGAAGGCGTACGCGTTCATGATCCGTGTGCGTGTTCCAGGTGGTGTGTCCACGGCGGAGCAGTTCCTGATGATCGACAGCCTCGCGGACGAGTACGCCAACGGCAACATCAAGGTGACCACCCGCCAGGCCTACCAGCTCCAGGGTATCCTCAAGTGGAACCTCAAGCCGATCGTCCAGGGCATCAACCGCGTGCTCATGGACTCGCTCGCGGCCTGTGGTGACGTGAACCGTAACGTGATGCTCACGGTGAACCCAAGCTGCTCGGTGGAGACCCACAAGCGCGTGCTGGACGTGGCCAACGAGATCTCGGCCCACCTCACGCCGAAGACGAGCGCGTACCACGAGATCTGGCTCGACAAGAAGATGGTCGCCGGTGGTGAGACCAAGGACTTCGAGCCTCTGTACGGCGAGACCTACTTGCCGCGTAAGTTCAAGATCGCGATCGCCATCCCGCCGTCCAACGACGTGGACGTGTTCGCGCACTGTCTTGGCTTCATCGCCGTCATTGAGAATGACGAGCTCCTTGGTTTCAACGTGACCGTGGGTGGTGGCATGGGTATGACCCACAACAACAAGAAGACGTTCCCACGTGTGGCCGATGTGCTCGCGTTCGTGACGCCTGACCAGTGCAAGGACGTCGCCGAAAAGGTGATGGTGCAGCAGCGCGACCTGGGCGACCGTGTGAACCGTAAGCACGCTCGTTACAAGTACACTGTTGAGGACCACGGCCTGGCTTGGATCCGCGCCGACCTCGAGAAGCGTCTGGGCTACAAGCTGGCCGAGCCGCGCGGCTTCAAGTTCGACTCGAACACGGACCGCTTTGGATGGCACCAGATGAGCAACGGCAACTTCCACTACACCATGTTCATCGAGGGCGGTCGTATCAAGGACACGGAGGGCGTGCAGATGCGCACGGGTCTGCGCAAGCTCGCGCAGAACTTCCCGCAGGTTGAGTTCCACCTCACGGCCAACCAGAACCTGAGTCTGGTGAACGTGCAGCCTACGCAGATCTCGGCCATCAAGGCGCTGATGCAGCAGTACAACTTCGGCAACGATAACTACAGCGGCATGCGTCTGAGCTCCATCGCCTGTGCTGCTCTGCCATTCTGTGGTCTGGCGTTCGCGGAGGCCGAGCGCTACCTGCCCACGCTCATCACGAAGATCGAGAACATGCTCGAGGAGAACGGTCTGCGGGACGACTCGATCGTGATCCGTATGACGGGCTGTGCGAACGGCTGTGGTCGTCCGTACCTGGGCGAGATCGGCTTCGTGGGCCGCTCGCCAGGCATTTACAACATGTACCTGGGCGCAGGCTTCACAGGTGACCGACTCAACAAGCTGTACAAGGAGGCCGTGGACGAGGAGACGATCCTCACCGAGCTCAAGCCGATCATCAAGGACTACGCCGAGAACCGCGAGGAGGACGAGAAGTTCGGCGACTTCGTGATCCGCCAGGGCTACGTCAAGGCCTGTCTGGCCGCGCCGCTCGTGGAGAACCGCGCCGCTGGCGAGACCTTCCACGCCTAAGCTCCACGCCCTTCTGTGTAGTAGTACGCGTTGCTCTTTGCCCCACCAGTAATAAAGCACCTAGAAATTTTATCTCCATAGCCATCTCACCGCACGAGTCGCGCTTGTGTTTTCTGTAGGGCTAATGAGACCGACCATACAAACTTCAAGTGCACTGGATCCCGCGAAAGGTCGTACAGCTCATTTCCAGCATAACACTAGCGGAGACCGTGATGGATCCACCGCTCCATGGCGTCGCTGGCATTACCACGCCCAGCCGACGGCCCAGTCGAGCCGAGTCCTCGCTGACTGTGTCTACTGCTGCTGCGGTCGCTCCTCTCACGGCTGTGCCGCCGTCCCCGACCCGTGTGCGGCCGCCCAGTCGCCCAGGCTCGGCGGCAGCCTACGCCTCCCACGCCCCGCTAACGCCAAGCAAGCGTCTAGTCTCCGTGTCGCTGCCAGGCGACAAGACGCTGCTGTACGCGCACCCATCCAGCGTGCACTTCGGCGGCTTCGCACTCGACCAGAGCTACTCGCAGCGCGTGTTCATCCACAACAACGGCGCCAAGCCGTTACGGCTCCAGTACACGCTGCCGACGCAGCCCTTCTTCCGCGCGAGCTTCCCCGTGGACCGCAAGCCGTTCATCAGCCCAGGACTCAGCGAGGAGCTGCTCATCACGTTCACGCCGCGAGCGTTCCAGTACTACTACGACTGCGTGCAGATCAAGTGCGAGCAGGTGGCGTATGCGTCCAACGCGGATGCCGCGCTCGTCGGCAAGTGCCTCCTGCCCCTACACGCCTACCCCGTGGTGAATGAGGTCGCGTTTCCGACGCGGATGGACTTCGGGGCCGTGCCGTTGGGTGCGACTGCCCGCAAGCACTTCGACCTGTCGTGCTCTGTGCCCATCGAGTTCGAGTACGAGCTGCTCGTGGTCAAGCCGCACCCTTCGTTCACCATCTTCCCACTAAGCGGAGCTATTCCCGCGAACGGCTCGTCGCGGATCGAGTTCGAGTTCAAGCCACTGCTCTACGCGACGGCGAGTGCCGAGATTGAGCTTCGGGTCTCGCAGCTGGACTTCAAGCCACTTCGCTGCGTCCTCTCGGGCTCCTCCGCCAGCGACACGGGCGTCCAGGTCGTTACCACTGATGCACAAGCGTTATCTCCCAGTCGGCGACCACGCACAGCGGAGAAAGCGGAGAGAATGCCGCAGAGTCCACAAGCGAAGACACAGGCGAAGAGTACAGCGTCGCCGTCGCATTCCAAGTCGAAGAGACGGATGGTCGCCGTCGAGAGCGAGCCGAAAGAACCGGAGAGAGTGGACGGGGTGGAGATCCCTGAAGACCTCACGGGCATGGCCAATGTGAACTTCATCCTTACGCAGCAGCCTGGGAAACTCAAGCCGAAAGACCTTAAAAAGGCCATCGATGTGAACCGCGCCATTCGACAGCAGCAGAAGGAAGAGCAGGCCAAGCTCAGCGCGAACGACGGCGACGACCCTGCAGCGGAGACCGAAAGCCACGAGGTCGTGTCGCCGGCGGTTCTGAGTTTCCACGTGCTTCTCAAGGAGGAGAGCAACACGATCGTCCGCGCCGGTGTTAGCCGCCAGATCCGTGAGATGGCATTTCTTCAGGAGCTGGCAGAGATTGACAAGATCGAGAAAGATCTGGAGTTCCAGAGCCACAAAATCCGCCTCGGGCAGGAGCTGTTGACCGACGAGCAGCTCGCGTTGCTGTATAAGATGCGTGAGATGAATATGCTGGAACTGCAGCGTCGCGAGAGGGAGAGGCTGCGTGCAGATGTGGAGACCAAAGCATTCAACATGTACACGCAGCCGACTCCAGCAGTACCGTACCCACCTCGAGGGATGTTGCCGGCAGGATTCGAACCGGCCATCGTACCAGACTTCAAGAGCTACAAAAACGATCTGTGGGCACGTCGCAAGCGCGTCGTCCAGCGGCTCGTGCGTGCGATTTCCACTGTAATTATCCAGAACCGCGTGCAGAAGCGGCTGGAGAAGCTCAAAAACTGGCTCGGTAGCGCCAAGACGCGAGCGCAAGTGAAGGAGATAGTGGCGTTGGACTGGCAGCAGCAGCACGCTGGCGCCAGCCAAAACACAGGTCTCCCCAAGCACAACAATGCCGCGAAGGCAGGACACACTGGCTCATCCTCAGGACCTCGCGTGTACCTGGAAAGCTTCCCGATTGTCGAAGAGAAGGAACACCGCACGCGCGAGAAGATTGTCCATGCGCCAGGCGACTGGGATTTGGACAGCGACCCGTTCGACTTCTTTCCTCTACAGGAACGCGATGAGGCGCTGCTCATGGGCCACGAACAGCCTCTAGAGCTTCCACCGCTGCCCACGTACGTCCCACTGGAACAGTCGCGGGAGCTGCGCAGTGGCGCGTTGGACGAGTGCTCCGGTATCAGTGAGCCCAGTCCGAAGAGCCCTCCTTCGCACGTGCTGCCGGTACAGGACCTGCGCCTCCCGTCGACGCTGGAGATGCTTCCGCGAGACGTGTTTCTGCGTCGCAGCGCTGCATTGCGCCCGCTCGTGCGACTGAACGGCCCGAAGGAGACGGACGTGGATTTTGTGCTGCGTCCGCAGCGCGTGTTCCGGTCGAAGCCACGCCACTGGGGCTTGGAGTTGGACTTGGGAATCGGCACGAGGAGCTTGTTCAGCCGACGAACTGAGCTGCTGAAGATCCATGAGCGCTTTGCACCACGCACGGAGCGATGTCGTGGCGTCATGCCGCTTCTGTGCAGTGGAAAAGATGCAGCGACCGATACGGAGATTGAGGGCGATGTAACCGACCTGTACCGCGACGTGTGGGACACCTCCGACGGCTTCGTGCCCACGCTGAGCCAGCAAGCTGATGACGTGCCGTGTCTTTCCGACAGTGAGAGCGATGAGGACGAAGAGAACGAAGGAGCCAAGACGGCGGGAGCTTCAAGTGCGAGGCCAACGAAGACTCGCGTGCCAACGTGGACGGACGCGCTACAGCTGTGGGAAGCGGGCGAGGCGGAGGGTGGTGGTGACGGCGACGATGGTGTGGCGTACGAGCCAGGGGAGCTGTACGGGAAAGCCCAGGGGGTGCACAGCTTTGCGAGATACCGCTATTTGATCCAGAGCGAGCGAGCGTACAACGCGTATCGAGACGAGAAGTTGGAGCAACTACCGACCGTACGTCAGTCCGTTCTTCGTTGGTGATGTGGACTTTCTCACATTGAAGTTGATATTTGTATGGCAATTTAGTTGTTGAAGGAAGTCGCAAGCCGCATCGACCACCCAGACTATGACCTGGTGGTCCACGGCCACGGACCTTCACGACCTCTCCACGAGCCATTCAGCACAGTCTTCCAGCGTCAGCATCCTCAGTCAACGCAGTCGTAACCTCGGAAGGAGTCTGGAAGTTTAAGGAAAGGATGTTGTATTCACAGACGCGGAATCAAAAGAAACGAACGGTCTCACCGTGCATACGCAGAGCGAGACCACTGCCGTGGTACCACTACAGACTGCGTGTTGGCTTAGTAGACCTCCAGCACGTAACGGCCCTGCTCACGCATGCGCTCGATGTAGGCGTTGGCCTGCTTGCGGTCCATGTTGCCCTCCGACATGATGGAGCCGATGAGCGCCTCACGGACGTCTGCCACAGGCCACGTTGGACCACAGAGGTAGAAGTGGCCGTTCTTGTTGAGCAGCAGATCGCCAAGGATCTCCTTGTCCTCCGAGATGCGGTCCTGGATGTAGATCTTGTGAGCCTGGTCACGCGAGAACGCGCAGCGCAAGTACGTCAGCAGACCCTCACGCTCGTACTGCTCCAGCTCCTCACCGTACAGGAACTCTTGGGCCTTGCTACGCGCACCGAAGTACAGCGCCACAGGGCCAACCTTGATGCCCTTGGCCTTGAGGAACGCACGTTCCTGGATGAACGCGCGGAACGGCGCCATACCAGTGCCCAGACCAGCCATGATGATAGGGTCCTCTGGGTTCACTGGCAGCTTCATGACCGACGAGCAGACCGAGACGGAGAGCTGCTGGCCAGGCTTGACATCCTTGAGGAAGTCGGTGGCCTGACCGATGCGGTAGCGGCCGCTTGGCGTAGTCCAGTCGTGGACAACGATCAGCAGGTGCACGCTCGTAGGGTTCATCTTCATGCTGGACGCGATCGAGTAGTGACGCGGCTTGATGCGCGGCACGAGAGTGAGGAGCTGCTCGAGAGTCGGCTTGGCCGATGGGAACTCCTCCAGCAGGTCGGCATACGTGAGCGTCTCGTCCACGCGGCGCTTGTACTCGTCCTTGCCCTCGGCCTCGAGCAGCAGACTCAGCGTCTCCTTCTCCTTGTCCTCGGTCGCGTTCGCAGCCAGCGCCTGGTAGAACTTCTTCGACGGGCGGCCGAAGATGTCGAGCACCTGGCTGAACAACTGGAAGTACGTGAGCGTCTCCTCCAGCGGCTCCGCGACCACGCCCTTCTTGGCCTTCACAGCCACAGGCAGCGTCACCAGCTCCTCCGGGTCGATGTTGTACGTGCGCAGGAACTTGAGCACCTCGCGCTCGTTGTTGTGCGCGAACACGGCAAGCGCCTCGCCGATGTTGTACTTGATGGCCGTGTTCTTGATGTCCATCTCGACGTGGAACACGTTACGCGAGTAGTCTTCTGGCGTCAGACGCTCCCACTTGGTCACGCGAACAATATCCGTCACGTGGTCGCGCACGCCCTGGCGAGCGGCGAACGCGTCTGCGAACACCATCTTCCAGGCCGTCTGCGTGTCCTTCGACACGGCGTGGCGAGCACGCTTACCAGCGGCAGGCTTGGCGGCCGTGACGATCGAGTGCGAGATCTTGCTCGGCTCGAGCGCCGACAGCGATGGCAAGCCCGACGCGGCCTCGCCCTGCACGGAGGCCTCGTCGTCCTCGTCCACGTACGAGCGAGGCATCCACTCCTCCAGCGGGTACACGATGCTCACGACGTCACCCCACACGGCAGCCACGAACGAGCGCAGGGTCGCGTGCTTCTCGGCTGGGAACTCGCCGGCCAGCAGCGCAAACACCACACGCTCATCGAAGAGCGACGCGGCCTTCAGGAACGCGACCTGCGGCGCGACGTTGGCGATCGCGTCGTCGCTCACACGCGAGGTGAGGTCTTCCAGGTCCACGACCAGCAGGTGCGCGTTCTTGGCCGCGAGCTGCGCCTTGAACGACGCCGACTCGTCCACGTCGTCGATCGTCTTCCAGTTCGTGTGCACCAGCAACGTGCCGTTCTGCTTGACGTTAGCGGCCACGTCGAAGTCCTTCAGCAGCGCGGCGCGCGTGACCACCGTCACGTCCGCCAGCTCGATGCCCTGCTGGAGACCACCGCCCACGCAACCGGCCAGGGACACGCGTACCTCGAGGGTCGACACGGACCGCGTGGTGGCGGCCGACGGAGCGCTGTGGTTCACCACGGCACTCACCTGCGTCGATGGGTTGCGGTTCAGCAGCTGCAGCGTCGTGGCGTAGCTCGCGTCGAGCGCCGCACCACGCTGGCCTTCCTCGTCGAAGCCCCAGAAGAGGTACTGCTTGGTGTACGCGTCCACGCCGCCCTCGAGTTCGAAGCTGTTACCGTAGACGACGTCGAGCTGTGGGAACACGGCCGCAGTCTCGAGCGCCGATTCGAACAGTGCCTCGGACTTGGCCACGACGAACGAGCGGCGGGTTGCCGACGTCGCCAAGTGCGCAAACACGGCGCGGCCCATGCCGAGCGAGAAGCCAAAGTTGCGGAAGACGCCACCGTAGATACCGGTGACCACGCGAGGCGCAGGCGCCGACCAGAAGGCCGAGTGGAAGAAGACCTGCACGTTCTGCGTGAGGAGGCCGCGCTGGAAGGCGAAGGCGCCGGTGGAGATGTTCTCGAGCACGGCGACGCGCTGCACGGTGGCTGGCAGCGCGGCCGCGAAGAGCGCATGCGACCACGGCAGCAGCAGACGCACCTGCAGCACGCCCACCTTGTTGCCCAGCATCTGCTCGTAGGCCACGGCCTCCTGGATCGCGGCCGAGGCCTCGCCCATGACCACGACAACGTGCTCGGCGTCGGCGGCGCCGTAGTACTCGTACACCTTGTACTGCTTCTGGAGCACCTGGAACAGGTCATCCATGACGAGCTGCACGTGCTCGGCGACGTCCTGGCCGGCCACGGAGGCGTACGGCGACGCCTGCTCAATGTCGGCCAGCGTCTTGAGGGCCGATGGCGCCAGCAGCTGCAGCTTGGTGAGCTCCTTCGCGACGCGCGCGCCGTCGTAGAAGTGCACAAGCAGCTTCTTGAGACGCAGCGCCGCGACATGCGCGACAACCGCGAGGTCGTGGAGCTCCTGTGGGTTGGACGAGTTCAGCAGCAGCGCACCCGAGTGCTGCAGCGCGTAGATGCTCTCGTACGAGCTGCCCACAGCCAGGTCCTGACGGATGGCCTCACAGGCGACGTGGAACACTGCCGGCTGCTGGCTCTGCGCGATGGCGAACAGGTTCGGCAGGAACAGCGGCAGCGTCTGCGACGGCACGAGCGCCGCGGCCGTGGTGCCGACAGCGAGAGCACCACGCACAGCGTCGGCGGCACCCTGGCGAATCTCGAGCTTGGTCACGCGGGCGCGGAAGGCGTCGGTGTCCACATCGGCGGCCGCGCTGTCCAGCAGCGGGTACACAAACACGCTCTCGGAGATGTTGGCAGCGACCTGCAGCACGGCAGCGGCACCAGAAGTGAAGGCCTCGCTGCGCTCGAGCTGGCGGTAGGCCGTCCAGAGGTTGGCGAAGGCCGAGGCGGAGGCATCGAGCAGCGAGTTGTTCTCTTCGGAGGACGCCGAGTCGGTGTCGGAGAGAGGCAGCGAGAGCTCCTGCGGACGGTGCTGGTGGTGCTTGGCGCGGTAGAAGCCCACGGGCGACGGGGACGCGCTGCTCGTGGCGGGGACGGACGCCATGGTGGACGAGCGAGAAAGGCGGTCGGGTGCGTCTAACGCGAAGCGAGTTAGGCTGTGAGCGGGATTGAGCAGAGGCGGCAGATAGACCGATAGACCTCGACGCGGTTAGACGCCCATAGAAGCGGAACGTGGTGGAGGACGAGGTGCGTTGGTGGAACCAATTGGGATCCGGAACTGAGATGACAGGGCTGCGGAGACGCGATGTGATTGGAGGAGACGCTGGCCAATCAGAGACGAGTCTGAGGATGCATCAACTCATTTGCACAGAGACAGGCCGCGTCGGAAGTGGTGGCCCAGAGGCGGAACACGCAAACACTTGCGTGATGTGGTTTTAACCGGAGGATAAAACACCACGTGATACGAACCATTTCAGTGGTGCGAGTCGGTTGATATCATGTGGTAGTGTGTATTAACGTATCTAATTACTTGATGTGCTTGATGAGCTTGGCCGGGTTGCCAGCGTACACCGTCATGGGCGGCACGTCCTTGGTGACGACGCTGCCTGCGCCGATGACAGCGCCGCGGCCGATGCGAACGCCCGGCAGGATGATGGCGCAGCCGCCGATCCACACGTCCTCCTCGATGGTCACGGGCTTGCCGTCCTCCAGGCCGCTGGCGCGGACCTCCGGGTCGAGAGGGTGGCTGGCCGTGTAGATCTGCACGCCCGGTGCTAGCAGTGTACGCGCGCCGATGCGGATCTCACACACGTCCAGAAGCACGCAGTTGAAGTTCATGTAGGCGCCGTCGGCGAGGTGGATGTTGTAGCCGTAGTCGCAGCGGAAGAGCGGCTCGATGATCACACCTTCACCCAAGGACCCGAAGAGCTCCTTCATCGCGGCCGTGGACTCGGGCGTGTACACAGGCGTCTCATTGAACTTCTTGACGAGCACACGTGCGCGGCGACGCTCCTCCACAAGCTCACGGTCTGCAGAGTTGTACAGCTCGCCGCGGATCATCTTCTCCTTCTCGGTCGCCATGGTCACCTGTAGCAATTCAGTTGTGTGTGACACGTATTGAAGAATGGAGTGTGTGGAGACGCCTCGCAACGAAGTTCATGGAGCGGCTGCGTCTTCATGGTTGCAGACGTGAGGACAAAGGGAGTCCGCACGGAGGGGGCTTTGTGATGATCTGGCTACGTGCCATTGGCTCGGACGCCGAGCGACACCCAATCAGCGGACTCCGAGTCCCTCTCTATGTTGAAGCTCAGGCGTCAACACCCCACCAGCCAGCCACGAGGATTATGGAACGCGATGAGTCTGCCTTGGCGTCCGACGAGTCTCTGCATAATCCCCGCTTCAACTGCGGAGAGCTTTCGATGCAGGGGATGGAGGTCATCATCGTGTGGTACTGTACGACACGCATTGCTCGACTAGTTACACGTGTATGACCGACCACTGCTGGCCTTACAGTATCCTATCAAACCACCGAGTCTCCTCTCTTCACTTGGTGCCGTCCAGGTTCTTGATGAACTTGGCTGGATTGCCAGCGTACACGACGTTGGCTGGTACGTCCTTGGTGACGACGCTGCCTGCGCCGATCACCGAGTTCTTCCCGATGGTGACGCCTGGAAGGATGATGGCGCCACCACCAATCCACACGCCGTCCTCGATGGTCACAGGCTTGCCGTCCTCCAGGCCCGTGGCTCGCACGACCGGGTCCAGCGGGTGGCTCGCAGTGTAGATCTGCACGCCCGGCGCAAGCAAGGTCTTGCGGCCGATGCGGATCTCACACACGTCCAGAAGCACGCAGTTGAAGTTCATGTACACATCGTCGCCCAGGTGGATGTTGTAGCCGTAGTCACAGCGGAAGAGCGGCTCGATGATCACGCCCTTGCCCAGCGAGCCGAAGAGCTGCTGCATGATGGCTGTGGCCTCGGGCGTGTTGCGCGGCGTCTCGTTGAACTGCTTGATCAGTGCGCGAGCGTTGCGGCGGCCCTGGATGAGCTCCGGGTCGTTGGCGTTGTACAAATCACCGCGCAGCATCTTCTCCTTCTCGGTCGCCATTTCGCGGGGTTTGGTCGTGTCAGATCCGCGACAAATTATTGAATGAAGGAGCGGGAATGTGGCCTATGAAGAGCTCACTCCCCTTGGCTTCCTGGAGTCCGATCCATGGAACCTCACTGCACTCTGGCGACTGACTTGTCCGCCTGCTATTGGCTACCCGCACCTGATCGAATCACAGCCATCGAAGCGTGGGAGCCGAACCTTTCTTTGCCTTCCACGTTGAAGCTCCGGCATCAACAGCGCCAGCCACCACACGGACGCTCACGCCAGGAATGTTTAGTGCGGTGGTTGTCGGTGACTAAATAATATTGTACTATGACGTCACTCCAAATACTACTGGCACTGCTGCGGCTCCGACATCCACTCTACTCATTCATCTACTGGCGGCGACGACGATCGCTGTGGTGAACCTGCACGAGCTGCGCCATGCCGTTGTCCGAGTGCGCTGCGAAGTGGCAGTGCGTGAGGATACGGCCGACCATGTGGTCGCGAGGCGTGAAGCGGATCTGCGTGTTGCTGCGGTAGAGCGGGATGGTGTCGCGCCACTCGCCCAGCCCGTACAGCAGTCCGTCGGGATCCAGCGTGCTGTCCACGCGCGTGATCTGGAAGTGCGAGCCATGCATGTGGAACGGGTGCGTCATCGCGTGGCAGTGCGAGTGGCCGCCCTTGTGGCTGCTATCGTTGTCCTTCTTCTTGGCGTCCTGGTACTTCTGCTCCTCGTCCAGCATCTTGTTCATGTTAAAGCCGAGGCCACTGCGGTGGTCCATATCATCGTGGTTGATATCTTCGCACTCGTGGCCGTAACCACGTACTGACAGCTCCCACTCCTGCGGCTCGCCAACGTACATCGTGTGGTTCACGTAGTCGTGACTGAACTTCTGCTTGTTCACACCGTAGTTCATCGTACCGCCTTCCATCCACACAGAGAACTCGTAGTTGTACTTGCTCTCCTCGTCGACGATGCCCTCCAAGTCCATCGTGTCGCCCATGTAGCCTGGAGGCTTCGGAAGTTCTGTAGGCAAGCTCATGGTCACTGGATCATCGCCAATGACTCGCAGCGAAACGATCTTCTGCGACGGCACTCGGTGGCGGCCCGCCATACCCAGCAACTGGTTGCGCTTCGGACTTGACTCGGTCTCGATGAAAAACGTGCCGCTGTTGTTGCAACGCAGTCCGACGTCCGCACGGCTACCAGGGGGAAGCACCACCACCTCCTTCTGCGACGGCGACTTGATGTAGATGCCGTCGCGGGAGATGATGTGCATCTCGCAGCCGGGTGCGATGATCTCCGCGACGTTGTTTGGGATCGCGTTGATGTAGCGGAAGCGCTTGAACTCTCCCGGCTTCATGTGCATCTCCGGCAAGTACTGGCCGTTGATATACACGTGCAGCAGCGACGTATCGTTCAGAGGCGAATTCTTGTCCACTCGCAGGTTGATAGGGAACTCGTCTTCCTCTTCGTCGCTGTCTTCATCCTCGTCGTCCTCGCTCTCCATGTCCATACCTTCCATGTCCTTCATGTCCATGCCCTTCATGTCCATCTTCTCGGTCTTCTTGGGCATGTTCTTCATCTCCATCATCATCGGCTTGGGCGTCTCACTCTTCTTGGGCGTCGCGCTCGTCATATCCATTCCCGTCATGCCCGTCATGTTCATATCCATCATCATCATGGCATCGGCACCGGTGTAGTTGTTGTTCAGCGCGTGCACGATGTTGTCGTAGATCACGTGGCACTTCTCCACACACACGCCCTGGAGGATCAGCACGTGGTCCTCCATCTCCGCGATCTCGCTTGGAAAGTCCCCCGGTCTGTCTGCCACGATCAACGCGCCAGCCATGAGCCCGGACAACTGCGTGTTCACAAGTCCGTGCGAGTGGGGGTGGTACCAGAACGTCCCGGGCGGGTGGTCGGCGCGGATGCTGTACTCGTACCGCCGCTCGCCGCCCGGCGCGATGCTTTTGAGCACGTTGTCGTGGTGGCCTTGCGGCGACACGTGCATACCGTGGACGTGCAGGTTCGTGAGGTTGGCGGTGCCTTCGCCCAACTGGTTGCGGACGTGGATCACCAGCGTATCCCCCGGACACACCTTGATGGTGGGCGCCGGGATCTTACCGTTGTATGTGCGCGTGTTGAAGCCGACGTAGCGGCTCTCGAAGCGGTCCAGCCGCACCGTCAGGTTCACGTGCAGCTCGCTGGGCTTGGCCTCGAACACCAGCGGCCGGCGTCGCGTGCGGTCGCGCGAGCGAGCGAAGTGCGCGGCCATGTCGTTCCAGGACTTGACGCACGGCGACTCGATGAGCTCGGGCTGCGCGAGCGCCAGGTAGTCGTCGTGCGCGTGGGCCACAGGCGCGTGGTGCAGGAGCTGCAGGAGCAGCAGCGCCGCCAGCAGCAGCAGCAGCGTGGGCGTGGGCGCCGTCATGGTCGTTCGTAGCTGGTGGTGGTGGGGAGATGCAGACTGAAGACAGTGGTGACAGGACTCTTCCGCATCTTCTGGCGGTCGGTTCCCACCGTCACAGCGCAGAACATTCTGCTCGCGTCGCTCCAGTACAGAATCGCTCTGGAGAAACCATGCGTGTCACGAGGCAAAGGGCCGCGCAGCAGCTGGTGCGGCCATGTGGAATCACGGCTTGGGCATTAGCATGATGGACGCGCGTCATTACCGATTTTCGTCCAATCAATGGATCCTATTTGTTATTTACAGCCAATCGGAAACAGCGATGGCGATTGTCGAGCAAAGCGTTCCTGGTAGAGTCGGTGTAAAGGCGCGCCAGTTGGCCAGGAAGCGACCGCAGAGTGCCAGTCCGATCGAGGCTAAGCTAAGCTGAATCACGTGACTGAGCCAGGTGCTCGTTGAAGTGGCCACGCCATTTTTGTTGAGCTGAACGAACGCTGCTACTGTGCAGTGAGGTTTATGATCAGAGAGTCTCGCCGAGAGCTCTCCATGTAGAAGGGCTCATATTCAAGGGACTTGAATCGACTGTACATGGAAGTAGATCAGCCTCCTTTCCCACGTATCTTCCGGTAGGGGTCTACCAAACGGAAGACGACTCCCCTACAAGTAGAGGTAAGCTCACAAGCGAACGGAGTACTTGAAGACACTGTGCCCACGCTTATTCCATCCTGGGGAGGGGCACGTGGCACGGAAGGTTGTTGCCATCATGACATGGATGGAAGGATGATGAAGAAGCACCTCATACGTGCGATAGCTGTGCAGTGTAGTGTGGAGTATGCAATGACCTGTACATGGCCAACAAGACTCTCCCCCGTACACACACATACACATACGTAGGCATCCTGTTCCTGTCATGAATCCCCCAGCAAGAGCGTCGTCAGGTGAGCGTCTCGCTCCAACACATTTGAATGAGCCAGGGACTGCGGTTCACAGCCAGGTTGAACAGTCAGCGTGTACCACATAACTGGTACCTTGTACCATTCGCACGTTGAAGCCGCAAGGGTCGCACGCCAGTCAGTGGCGCTGACCACATCTCTGGTGCTGGACACGAAGAGAAAACTTCGTACTGTATGGAGGAATCAATCGTGTTGGGTGCAGGATGCAGCTCCCAGCCAAATGCGCGCGCTCTCTCCTTCCAACGCCCTCCACAGGATATCAGCTCCGCTTCTGAAAATGATCCCTGCCTCAAATGGAAGGTCTGTTGATGGCTCGGTGACTGGCTGTTTCACCGTTGCATATCGACAAGCCATGGGTGGGACCACCAATTTGGCAGACACCCGTGTCAATAAATCAATCGCACCAACGCGAGGCAAGCCGAGTGAATCTGAATCGAATCGAATACGCAGGATGGCGAGCCTGGAAAAGCCCACCTCTCTTTCTCTCGACCGCGGTCACTCTTCAAAGCAGTGGAGCGTGGCTCCTGTGTTCGCGGGCATGCTGT
Organism: Pythium utonaiense; assembly: GCA_023334595.1. NCBI lineage: Eukaryota > Oomycota > Peronosporomycetes > Pythiales > Pythiaceae > Pythium > Pythium utonaiense. The sequence continues at coordinate 11,509 of JAADVE010000096.1, read as the reverse complement.
GTTCGTACAGTACGTACATGCATATTTGGAGGCATAAATATCCAGTGCCTCCCCCATTCTTCCGCTGCCTTTCCGGCAGATGCCATTTTCAGCAGTTCGCATGGGTTAAAACCTCACACGCCACTAAAACCTCAGCACCCCCTGCATATCTCGAACTCAGAGCCGAGTGATGGTCGCGCCGCCGTTCTGCCCGCACAGACGCTGCCCAGTTCCTCATCCAGCATCCAATCCACCGCCTCCATCGCACGCGCGCAGGACGGCCACCACGCCTTTCTCGCCCGTGCATCGACGCCTCCCGCGGCGCCATCCGCAACGCACGCGTCTCCGCTGCACCACCATCGCATCCGCGTGCGCGTGCGCCTCATTTTGAGCTCCCGCGCGCCGTAATCGACCCACCACGCCATGTACGACAAGTCGGACCGTTTCGGCGGCACGGTGGAGCTCTCGCCCCGCCGCGACGCGCCGCTGCTCAACGCTGACTCGGCGTCGCTGGACGTAATCTCCTCGCCCACGGTGTCGCTCACGCTGTGCGTGGCGTCGGCCACGGAGCTGCGGCCGATGCGCAAGGGCATCACCAGCAACCCCATGTGCGAGATCTCGCTCGTGCTGGGTGACGGCGGCGGACTGCACCACTACCAGCAGCAGCAGCAGCCGGGCTACGTGCCTACTGGCGACGCCAGAACGGACCGCAAGATCCTGGAGAACCGCAGCAGCTCCAGCAGCAGCACGGCCCACTCCATCTCCGGAGGGGTCGTGGCCAAGACCTTCAAGTCCAAGGTCGTCCGCAGCTCGCTGAACCCGATCTGGAACCTGGACGTGGACTTTGGAGACTATAACGCTGAGAGCGTGCTGGGCGTGCTGCTAGTAGTCCGCCACATCGAGAAGATGGGGCTGGTCAAGAAGGACATTGGCCAAGTGCTCGTGCCCATGCGAGAGCTGCTCGAGCTGAAGGCGGTGAGTGGTGGACGTTGGATCTTGGTGGAATAGTGATCTGGTGACTGATAAGTTGGTGTGGATTGGTGTTTCTAGCAACCGTCGCGCGAGCAAACGTACACGCTCGAACCTACCGATGATACGAACGCTCGGGAAGCCCAGGAGGTACGATCTCATGTCTCTAATCTCCTCTCCATTCATATCCTAAGATGGTTTTATTTTGTAGGGTGTAAGCAACCGCAAGTATGGGAAAGTGACTGTCCGGTTCAACAGCTACGGCCTCTCAAAGAGTCCCACGGGATCAGCAAACTACACTGGTCTCATGACTGGTAAACCTGATGTCCGAACGTCGGGCATGTCCGACGGTAGCGTGGCTCATGAAGACGACTTCTCCGCAAATGTGGAGAAACGCAGCTCAGCATCCCACGACATTCAGACGGAGGTCAAGAAGCTGCAGTCGTTCCACCAAACCAAGCCCGTACCTGGAGAGGTTTGGTTCGCCATCAATTCGCAGTGGATCACGAACTGGCTGCTTTTCGTCTCCAAGCACCGAGGCAAAGACCAGTATAATCCAGGAGAGATCGACAACATGCCACTCATCTCGGATGATCTCCCGAACGGAGTGTTTGAAGTCCGCCCGAACCTGACGATCAAGAAGGACTACCGCATGATCAACAAGCGGAGCTGGGAGTTCTACGTCGCGCAATACGGAGGCGGCCCAGCCATCGAAGTACCCGTGCCTCGTGACTGCCCCAACACTGTTGCGTGGCTATCGTCCTTGCGGCTGGACGAGGCCGCGCGAGTGGGATCTGGTTACTTTTCATCCGGATCGGATGACTAGGCGTGCTGTGTCACGCCCCATTGTGTCGTGTCTCTAGGTAGGAGCCTTTTCTATTTGCGGAGTCGCCGTGATTTGTTATTTAATGTTGACGCTACTTTGGCCGGACTTGGTCTACTCACGTACGCATGTCATGACACTCAATCAGGCACCTGGAGCTGACACGGCTCCGTGGACAAAGTGCTCAGCCGCTCGAGACGGTCGTCTTCTGATGAGCTCTCTGTCGATCTCGCCGTCCAAATCCAGGTCGAGGCCTCCCAGGTCAATGTCCAATGCGTTCGCAGCAGAGTCCGGGGCCTTGTTGGCGGATGCAGCAGAGAGCGGAAGCTTGATATTGCGAAGAAGCCGATCTGCTGACCGCTGCCGTCGCAGGAACATGTCTCGCTTGAACTTTTGGAACGACGCGATCGCAGTCACGCTCGAGTACGTAGATTTGGCTTCGGGCAGGTACGCGAGTTGGTTGTTGGCCAGACAGAGCGCGTTGCAACGCAGGAAGAAGTTGCGCCAGAACGCGACTTCAGTGACTGTGGATGGAATGAGTGAGCTGTGCATCTCACGCAACGTCGGATCGCTGAGCAGGAGCTCGGTAGCGATAGGTTTGTATCTCTGCAATCCAAAATAATCGGATGCATTTAGTATACAGTCGCCTGGATGTGACTCCTCCACATTCGTCAGCTTACCGCAAAGTCGAAGATGTACTCCTCCTCTCCTCCAGGGTGCTCAGTATAGGTGCTTCGGAAGACAATCAGCTCCAAGATCTTTTGACGAAGATCGGGGTCGTCTACAACATCGCCAGTCTACAGTCGATCCAGATAGCGATGTGAGTCATCCATCGTAAGCTGCAGACCATCGCACGAACAGAACCCGCACCTCCTCGTCTCGCATCTGCCATGGCAACACCGGTGGCTGCAGCGTTCGCGTCGCACCAATCGTCGATGGCCGTGGCTCTTCTTCTTGCGCTTCGCCACCATGGCGAGATTCACGCACGGACTCGGACGGACTGGCTTCGCTCTCCGTCTACCGTCACGTTCGCAGCGTTATTAGCGCAGATTGAAAACGCATCCACGTCCCTGTTTCACTCACCTCTTCCGCCGACTTGCTCTTCGCACGCGGGAGTGCGATCACACGTCCTGCATGCGACGCCAGACTCGCCGCAAGCGAGAATATACCTGATCAACCAATGGCAGTTCCAAACATTCGGTCAGCCATTGACGATTCTCGTCCGCAGACGCAAGAACCCACTGGCGCGCGGTGCCGTGGCACTGGTCTGGGCAGGCGCCTCCTCCGCCTGCTGCGGCTTCTTCTCCATCGCGCCGTCCAGCGCCGTCTCCGTGCCTGTGGCCGCGTCCATTTGTCGGCTCTCTGTGGCTCCACACTCGTCGCGACGTCCGGCCTTCGGACCTGCTGACCAGCGTTACCTGCGCACGTCACAGACAGGCCACAGACACAACTTTAATACAGAGCCGTCTGCTATACAGAGCACTTCAACAAATGGTGTGACGAACCTGACGCTGAATCCATGAGTCTGAGTCTGATATGGCCTGAGCCCACATCGCATGGTCGATGCGTCGGCGGCGCCAAATGCGAATGGCGTTAGTGTCTCATCGCTACGTTCACATCCCACACTTTAGTGGCGCATGCTCATGGCCGCCAAGACGACCGGTGGATTCTGAACAGCTCTCTGCACGTCTCGCGCTCATCCACTGGATTCCACGCGCTGATCCACAGTGGCGGACCTCGCCAGAAATTTAGCAGCCAGCGTGGTGAGAGAGATGGCAGCGAATGCGGCGCTGTGATTGGCTGTAAACGAGCAGCTCCGATCGGTGGGTTCACCCTGGGGTTCCACAAACAGACCGAGAAGAAGCAAGCGCTTGGTCCCTCCACTCGCTCGGAACGCCAGGAGGACGCCGACTGAGAGCCGTCGGTGAACGGGCACGGCACTAACCAAGATGGTGGCGACGCAGTGGATCGCCAGCGCAGCGCTGCTGCTCAGCGGCGCGTGTGTGGCGGCGCTAGGAACCAGTACGTAGCTGTGGACGGTCTTCTCTGGGTTGTGGCTCCTCCGCTAACCATCTCTGTTCGATGTGCCAGACTATGAGCACGACAGCGTGACGACGTACTGCTGGGCCATTCCACGCCGCACGAATGAGACGAAGCTCACGGAGGCTGACCGCACGACGGCGTACGCCGGCACGGCCAACTGCCCCATGGAGATGAAGCTCATTCTGCCCAACGGCACACTCTACGCGTTCGACAAGGTGACCGTGCAGTGGTCAGTCGTAGCCAACTTCGCGAACGGCAATGCCATCAACAACACGGAGCTGTACTACGGTCGCGACAGCACGGGCAAGGCCGCGCAGATTGTCCACTCCAACGTCCACTCGTGCGTCTACGGTACGGGCTGCGACCCGTTCCAAGATGGCAAGCAGCTCGTGGACAAGACCGTGAACAAGGTGGCCAATTTCTCCGATAACCAGGTCACCTTCACGGACTCGCTCCAGTTTCCAGAGCCTGGAGAATACTCGGTGCTGGCGCATATCATCCTGCCAAACTTTAACGCATCCAGCCGCTTCGACTACGCCGTGTACTCGAAGGTGACGGTGCTCGCGGCCACGGCGACTCCCGTGACCGAAGCTCCAACGTCGGCTCCTCAAGTCGTGCCTGAAGCTACTACTGCAGCCCCGATTTCCACGAGCAACAGCAGCGGTGGCCTCTCCTCTGCGGCCACGATCGGCATCATCGTCGGCGTTGTGGTCGTGCTCGTTGCTATCATTATTGCTGTTGTGGTCACCAAGCGGCGCAACAACAAGAACAGCGGTGGGTACGTGCCAGCTCCCGTCCGCGAAGGCCACAGTGATGCTGGATCGAAGCACGACCAGGCCGTAATGATGACAAACTCGACCACCGGCTTCGAGTCGGCTTGGGGAGGACCACAGGAGCGTCCTACCACCGTCAGTCTGGACAACACGAACCACTCGAGCGCGTCTTCTAACAACCCATACGCAGCTCCGTCGTACACCGGATCCGACCTCCGACAGAGCGACGCGCCATTCTCTCGTTCCATGCAGCAGCAGCAGGACGCCAACTCGTACTTCGGTGGCTCGCAGAGCTCGGGTGCGACTGGCGGTGGTCGGAAGAAGCGCATTGACAGTGACGTCGAGTTGTGAACGAGGACAAAGGTCTCCAACGAACGAAGCGAGACTTCTTCATATTAATATCTGATTTAATTGTCTTCGTATGTCTCGAATGCTCTTCAAGTACACAAATCGTAGTCGTCCGTGGCGTATGAGTCGCTCCCAATCGTCATAGTGATCTTGTGTAGCCTGCCAACCGAGTCGAACGAAGCCGTGAGTGCTGGCGAGCCGTTTACCAGTGCTACTATTTCTACCAGCGGCCCACTCTCTGGTTCCGGCACACGCTGCGTCTCCTGAACTTCGTAGCCATTTGCGTCCAAGAAACCTACGAAGAGAGCTCTCATTGTGACCCCTTCGGGGAACGGGGCATTGAGTAAGCCCATCAAGCTCATACGGAACTCGTTGAGACGAGCGGCTTCGCCTTTTGGACGTGCTGCTTCGAAAGCGGCGACCACGGCGTTGTACGATCCAAAGTCCGGTCGTGGCGCAGGCAACGTCGCGAGGTTGTCTGGTAGTTTTGTTGGTGGATCCGTGAGCGCTTCTCGGACCAGGATCCAGACCGCACTGTTGATCTGGGGATTCGTGGGGCCACGATAGTAGAACAGTGCGTCTGTGTGGACGGCTGCAATGCCGCACACGCCGTGGAAGAAGGTGTCGTCTCCCTGGAGGCCGTGTGCCTGCAGCTCTGGTGTGTCTGGAAACTGCGCTCTCAGTCGGTTGATGGCAGCGTCCGCACCTGGCGCTGGCATGCGGCCGTGCATCACCATGGGATGCGCGTCATCCACGAAGAGCAGCTCATCTCCCATAGACGTGGCAAGCAATTCGAAGCGAAACAACCCCAGGCCAGAGAGACCGAAGAGCTGCTCGGGGAGACTGAGCTGCCACGTGCTGTCGGCCGCAGGATAGAACTTGGTGCTGATCTTCTGGTGGCGCTGCTGGCGGCGCAGAGCCTCGAAGAAACTGGACGCGTACAACCCACAGAACGATGCAGACAGCAGAGAGGAGGGCTCGTGGGAAGCCATGGTGGGATGGCGGGTGCGGTGGCTGCGTGGGCAGATCGGAAGTGCGTCCACGAATGGCCATGCCACCCTTGACGTGTAACCAGTGTACCCAAGTTGAAGCAACGGGTACGAAGTGAGTCACTACAGTGCATGAGCTCTCTTTAGTGACATCCTGTATTTTACGGTTCAAATGCAGTAATGAACTGCCACCAGAACAGGTTCAAGATTGCTCTGGGAGTGCAGTTGACGAAACACTGGATTTCCCCCGAGCATTTGCTTTGCTTTGGGTTGCATGGTGTCAATGGTGAAGAGGTGAAGACCCTGCTGCGAATCCTACGCGAACTAACGGAGAAGACGCCTGGGTCTGTGTTCATTCGACCAGTGTCGGACCATCCTTCTCTTTCTTCTCGTGGCGATGGCCACACACTGTACCATCACAGTCACTAACTAGTCCAAGAGTCACTGACCGCGGCAGCATCGGTGGCGTCATCTTGAATTGCTCCACGCCATTCTCTTCAGTTCCATGTGGCGCCTGCTTCGCCAGTTCCTGCTGCTGGCTCACGCGTAATATTACCAGCCATACTGGAGCATGCTCCTATCCCTACCCCTCATCGCTCCCGAGTCGGATGGATTTTGCAGTTGTCACGTTGTAATGGCAGTGGGCTTGCTGATTGGTCCAGCAGATCCAGAATCTGTTTTCGCTCCGCTCGCGAGGAGACGCGGAACCATCACTGCGACTGCTCTCTCCGGACAGATTGGCGAACCCAAGCCCTTCCACCGTCCGAGTCCTGCCGACCTTCGTCGCTTTTCGCATTTCCCACGAGCGCCATTGCCGTCCTTTGTTGTCGCTGCTGCTTGCTGGACGGACCCTCCACACACATCACTCGGTGCTTGCTGTGCTGCGTTGCTGTGCGTAGTGTGCGAGTCCGCTGCCGGGCATCCAGCGTCCATTTCACCCGTCAGTCACGGAGTAGCGCTTAGTCTATCTCCCTTCTCTGGATAGCCAGCCCGGCGGTCGCGGCATTCGCGATTTGCGGTCCAGAAACCATCGACCGATTGACGACACGACCGCGTTTAGACCAGATCGACCCTGTTCCTCGCCGCAGATCGCACGCTTCCAGACTCCGGATTCCCCGTCCTCGTGACTCTGGATTCCCCGTCCTCGTGACTCTGGATTCCACCGACCGAAAGCGTGGAAGAATCCAGACAGCCGCACGCGAATCCAGGGATCAGGATGGCGCCTGCGACGTGTGAACACCACGACAAGCTCCGCGCGCGAGGCAAGCGGCGCCAGCGACGGCCCGCGATGACGACCACAGACTCGCGTATTAATTCTCTCCATCCCATGGACACCAGCAGCAGCTCCCTGCGCGTGGTGCGGCGGCGTGACACCGCGTCGCGATGGCGCTGGCTCGGCCCCACGGTGGTGTGCATGGTGGCGGCGTCGCGGCTGCCCATGGCGTCGCTCGTGGACGCGGCCTCGGCGACCACCACGGACGGCGTGACGTACTGCTGGAACGTGGGCGGCTCGGTGTATTCCAGCGTGCTCACGGAGGCGGCCGAGCTGCAGACGGCGCAGCAGGATGACTGTCCGCTGAAGCTGTCGATGCAGGTCGCCAAGGACGCATTCTACGTGAACGAGGCCATCCAGGCGACGTGGACGGCGACGCTGCGCGCGGATGCCAACGGGACCTTCGCGACCAACAAGTTTGGCGTCCAGCAGCTCTACGTCGCGCTGGACCGCATCTCCCAGAAGCAAACCGAGATCCTGTACTCCAAGGTCGAGACGTGCAGCGCCACGGCTGCCAACTGCGACCCCGTGACGGGACACACGGACCTCTCGCCTAACGTTGTGAACAAGGCCGTGAACTTTACGAACGGCACTGCGTCGTTCTCGACGGACAAGCTGGTGTTCACGACCCCGGGCAGCGTGAAACTTGTCGCGCATTTGATTCTCCCAGGCCAGAACCCTGAGCAGCAGCGTCTGGACTTTGCGCTGTACCGTACGATCACTATCAACGAGCGTCCTGTGATGTCGCCCGTGAGCCAGTCGACGCCCAACCAAAGCCAAACCACTGCGAGCGTCGAGGAGAAGAAGGGCTTGTCAACAGAAGTGATCGGTATCCTGTTTGTTTGTGGCATGGTCGCAGTCGCACTCGTTGTTGTCGGGTTCGCGGTAATGCGGAAGACGAAGACCCCGCTAGCAGCGCCGTTGCCGGACAAGGGCCCCGATGGAAGGACCCGCCACGACGCCACGAGCACCGACATCGACGACGAGTTCGCGATGCTCAGCAACGAAGAGATCCTGATGCAGTCCCAGCGGCCACGCGCCAACACGACCAACACGTTTCTCTCGGCGACCACCCAGAAACCACCGAGCATGATGGAGGAAAGCCGAGCAAAGGCCAAGGCCAAGGCAGATGGAGGCAATGCTGGTGCTTTTGCTGCCAACTCGTCTGGACACGGCAGCCACCGCTCGGGCAAGACCAACGGCATCGCGACCGACGACCTGGCCAGCGACGATCACATCGTGGACGCCAGCAACCCGTCATCCGTGCGCCACAACGGTCACTACATGGAGATGCCGCCGCCTGTTTCGCGCACCCACGAGCACAGCAGCCGACGGAAAGAGACTCGGGACGTGCCGTCCATGGCAGCTTCGACAGCGTCCTCTGCATCGTCCGCTATGAACCCGTTCGTCATGGGTCGTTCGCCACGGGCGGATGCTCTGGCCTCTCGAGTGGCAGACTCTTCAGCCTGGCGCGTCTCCACCGAGCTCACGTTCGACGATCTGCGCGCATCCAATCAGGGCCCCGCACTCACCATCGACGACTTGCTCGAGAGCAAGGAGATCCGTAAGAAGCGCACGTCGCACGCGATCTCCGAGAACGCCGAGATGTAGGCGCGCACCGGTCGTAAACTATCAATCTACTTATGCAAACTGCCCCTGTACGACCCCTTCGTGTAGTCCTGTTCATTAGATACCTGTACGACGCAGGCTCTCTCCTATCGTCCCTAGATTGCATTGCCGTTCGAAGGTCTCAGTTCGCGTCATTGAAGAGCTCCTTTTGGGTACCAGTGGTCTTATATCAGTAGGTGTCCCTGGAGTGGATCCACTGCGGGTAGGGGAAGCGGGCGGATGATTGGCTGCAGCAATGGAGCTGCTGGTTGAAAAGCGCATTGAAGCGACGCCATCATCACCAGCGCCATTGCTGTACGACGCCACTGACACGGGACCATGGCGAAGGCGAGCAAGACATCCAAGGCGACCAAGGAGCAGGCTGTGGAGGCCGCTGCGGCTCCTGCGCGTATGCTGAACGACGATGAGCTGGAGCAGAACTGGGCGGCGGAAGGCGTAGAGATCGCGGAGGACGACGACGATGTGGTGTCGCTGGGGAGCGAGGACGAGCTGGACGACGACGACGCGGAGCTGGTGGGCGTGATGAAGCGCGGCCGCGATGAGGACGACGAAGACATGGAGGGCGCAGAGAACGACGGTGAGGAGGCGGACGGCGCCGAGAAGGAGAAGCCAGCGGCTAAGAAGCAGAAGAAGGAGCCCAAGCCGGCCAAGGGGCTGCAGAAGATGACGGCGGCCGAGCACTTCAAGATCGTCAACGACGTGTACACGAAGCACCGCGGCGGTCAGATGACCACGCTGGAGCTGGCCGAGGGCCTCAATGGTGCGTTGCTCTGGCGAGTCGCCTACCTCGATAACGGTTGACTAACAGGTTTTGTTGTTCTTCTACAGAGACCCACTTCGCCGCTCCTACGGGCCTCGGAAAGCACACGCTGGCCAGTCTCGGTCTTTACATGCGCCACCTGCAGCCGGCGTGGAAGAAGGACTTCCGCAACAAGCTCTGGCGCTACGACAAAAGTCCGTGCTTCCTGATCATCACAGGCTCGGCGCTGCGCGCTGTCGAGCTGCTCAAGCACTTTGGATCGTTCCAATGCAAGGTTGCGAAGCTGTTCGCCAAGCACATGAAGATCCAGGACCAGGCAGACCAGCTCGAGCGCATGTACCTACCGATTGCCGTGGGTACGCCAGGCCGCGTGAAGGCGCTGCTGGAAATGAAGGCGCTGTCGCTGGAGCACACGCGCCACGTGATCATCGACATGGAGAAAGACAAGAAGCAGCTCACGGTGCTGCAGCTGAACGACACAGTCAAGGACATGATGGACCTCATCGAGTACCACTTCCTGCCGCTGCTCAACAAGCAGAAGCTGAAACTCGTGCTGTACTAGATTACTTGTGTCAAATCCAAATCGAACTTCCACTCTCGTCAAGCGCGCCAGGAGTTGTGCGTTGTGTATCTAAGGAGGGCGATAGATTACCGTAGTATCGGATGGTAGTAGTGTACGAGGCCGAAGCACTAGTAGGAGGAAACGGCCTTTCTCAAAAATGTTGGTTGAGGAAACTCAAGCAGGTCTCGAACGCGACGAAGGTGATGGCGTTAGCCGGGAACGCGCGTATGAGCGACGGCGAGATGCCGCGGAAGAAGCGGCTCGGCCCGCCCTCCTTGTAGAGCTTCTGCGCGCAGTCGATCACGCCGTTGTATCGCGGCTTGTCCAGGCGGTCAGCCTGCATGACCGACTTGATCGTGTCCACTGGGAACACCACGAGCCAGTACATGAAGCCGGCATAGCCGCCCGCCACGGCGATGGATTGGTACGTGCGGACGTGAACTTGCTCAGGCGTCAGATTCGGTTTTGAATGCACCAGTTTCTCCAGTAGATACTCCTTTCCCGACTCGTACGCGATAAAGTACGCCGTGTTGCCCATCATCTCGCGCTTGGCAAACGGCACGACACCGCGGTAGAGGCCGCGCAGTCCATTCTGCCCGTACACCTCCTTCACGCACTGCAGATTGCTTATCCGCGTACGGGCGTGCGCGTACTGCGTCTACACTCACATCCATCAATCGTTTGGTGAGTCCATCCATTGGCAAAGAGAGGCCCGAGTTGCCGCGTTCGTGCGTACCTGCATGCGCACTTTGATGACTTCGAACGGCGTGTACAGCAGCGACTCGGTGAATCCCGTGGACGTCGCGGCCGCCACAAGCGCCCACTGTGGCTGGTCCTCGAAGAGGTACTTGGAGTAGAAGTATCGGTACTGGCCCATGAGTCCGAAGAGCACGGACGCACTGATGGCCGAGCGCAGGATCTGCGGCGACGCGCCTCGATAGAGCGAGGTCACGCCGCCTTCGCGCACGCTCTGACGCAGGCAGTCAATGGGCCCGGAAAAGGAGGCGGCGGTGCCGGGCTTCTGCGTCTGCATGCGCGCCTTCACCGTCTCCAGTGGGTAGCCCACAAAGGCCTCGCAGCCGCCGCCGACGATGCCGCTCACAAAGTTCTTGGCCGTGACCACGGCGAGCGACGGCTCCGAGCTCTGCGTGGGCAGCGCGAGCGCGTGGTTGTGGTCCATGGTCTCGTGCTCGAGCGCCACGTGCGTGGGGGACTCGCAGTGCGCCACGGAGCTGCTCATGACGAGCAGGTCTGGTGGGATGACGAAGGGATGCCGACTGACGCACCATCACATCACTGGAAGCGGCAACGCACGCGGGATAGGTGGACACTTTCAGCCAATCAGAAGGCTGGAGACGTAT
>JAADVE010000095.1:0-35024 GCA_023334595.1 Pythium utonaiense | reverse complement strand
TCTTCGAACGCCTGCACATAGCAACAGACACATCAGAGCAACCGACGGAGGATTCGACCCGCAGCAACCGCATCACACTCACCCGCACGATGGCCATGTCGTCCCATGTCTCCTCCTGGATAGACGCTTCTTCGTCACTGCTGCTCTAATCACCGCACACATGAACACACATACATAGAGAGGCATCAGCCGCCGTCATCGCGTGTCCGCAGTTCCATTCGCCACCAACGCACCATGGTTGTCGAGATCTGCGATTGGATCGAGCACAATCGTATCCATATTGACCAGTGATCCACAATTCGTCCACATCCATATAAATCACACCCACCACGATTTGATGTGGTCCACAGAACTCAGGTTCGAAAATTTTCCCCCACAAACTGATCGGGAAGTGACATCCAAAGCACGCATCATGGGGAAAGCTCGGAACTTGAGGCAAGTGACTGGCTGCCGAGGCTCTGGTGTTGTCTGCCACGGTGGCTCGCTCGAGTCGCTCCCATGGACTCCCATGCCAGTGCTGGCTGCACTGGCATGTGCTGAATCAAGCAGTTCATGGCAGGAAACCGTGGTGTACCCAACTCTCAGCGGCCACGACCCTGCGGCTGATGACCCTCCACGAGGAATGAACGAACTCCGAGTAATCCTGAGTTCACTGCATCCACCTCGCACCTCGGAACCCCTTGGCCTTGCCACCTGTGGATGGCTCACTATGGCACACACAGGATGTCGTGGGGGGATCTGCCTGCTTGCCAGGCGCATGTGTGTATCTCTCGCCGACAAGTGGGACTGCGCATAGGACCTTTCTAAATCTCACGCAGTTCGCGTGGGTTGACAAGGAATCCACTGGACCTACTGCTTCACGACAACCTGGTCCAGTGGATCTTCACAAGATATCTCGAGATATATTCCATCCACTCGCCGCCGCCTTGATCTTCAACAGACTCGCGCGGCGCAAATCTCTCGCTTCCAGCGGATCCATACACGTTAGGCATGAGCTGCTTGCATGGAGGGCTTCCACGGGGTCATATATCTCGCATTTTCGGCGGATGTTGGGTTCAAGCGTTGAACATCAACAGCCACAATTTTTGGTTCCTGTGAGAGACCTCCCATAACGCATACATTGGCGCATCCTCCGGAGAGCCACGTCTCCATTACCTACGAGACAGCGGCACTTGCCCCTCCCAAAGAGAATGATTCATCCCACGGTGATGCCCGAGCCCTGGCTAGCCCCAACCCTTTCAAATTTCCGCGGGGCTTTTCTGGACCTCGGCGACTCCTGAGAGTCAGTCAAGTCAGTGATGTGGGCGTGGGGGTGAGTGTGTGTGGGTTTGTTTGTTGGTTTGTTGGCGTGTATTTGTTGGATTGTTGGTTAGTGACCGGATTGGTGCCATCCACGTCCCGACTTCCCCATCCGCCCGCTCCCTGTGGTGACCACACTGGGAAATCCCCACCGCCGGCGTCCAACATGAAGCTGCTGCGGACGCTCGCGATGGCCGCAGCCCTGCATGGCGTCGCCGCCCAAGAACCCACCACGACGCCGACGAGCACGGCAACGCCCACACCGACGTCCCCGGCGCCGCCGTCTGCGCCAGGCGCGACCACAGCGACGCCAACAACACCACCTGCAACGACCACTTCGCCCACGCCAGGCGCGACCACAGCGGCGCCTGGAGGCTCGGAGTCGACGGCGTCGCCCGTCACGCTCACCCCGAAGCCCCTCTTCGAGAACGCCGCCGACGGAGGGAAGGAGATCAAACTCACTTCGGGCTCCAACAACGTCAAGTTCATAATCGCGGGCAACGTAACCACCGTCACCAGCTTCGACTTCCCGACGGCGGCGCAAATGACAGTGGCGCTGGTCGACGCCAAGAGCAGCTTCGACATCCAGTCGCTCAGTGGCAACGTCGTCGAGAAGCTGTGCGTTCCGTGCCCATGCTCTGATGGAACGACGCGCCCATGGATTGAAGTTGAACTCACCGCTCTGTTGCCTCCACAGAAACTTCTATTTCGCCGCCGACAAGCCAGCGGCCGAGCGGCCCTCAGTGGACTTCGAGTCGTTCGCCAATCTGCCCAAGCTCAGCTCACTGTGCGTGACGTGGCGACCTCTTCCTGGAGCGGTTATCGTTGGTTCTCATTTTCTCCATGTTTGTGTGTCGCGCAGGAGCTTCTCCAACGTCAACTTCACGGACCCGAAAGTGTCGCTCCCCGTGCCGACGTCCCTCGCATATTTGTACGTCCACTGCACCCACCGACAGCAGCGGAGGCGTCGCTTGCTCACTGAGTTTCTTCTTCTCTCTCCTGCCATAGAAAACTGGCCAATACGAACGCCGTGGACGTCGCGTTGGAGATCGCGGACGACTCCCAGGATGAGGTGGAAACCATCTCCACACTCCCCTCCAACGCCACGGAACTGAAACTCCAATTGTGCGTGTGATCGCGCCTTCCGTCGCTACCTTTCCCCCTCCCTGATGGATCCACTTATCTGAACTGTCGTCTGTGATGCCCATAGTGCATTCGAGAACAACGTCTTCACGCATCTGCCACTGCTTTTCTACCAGCGCTCGTATACTCTGACAATGTACGTGTTCAGCCGTCTCTCTCACTCGCTCGACGGTTTGCAGTGCTGATGAAGTCGTGGTGATTTGCTGGAGCAGGGACGGAAGCTTCAGCGTGTCAGCCAGAACCACAGAGCTCAGCAAGGAAGAGTACGCATTTGCGCGTCTGAATTTGGAAGACCTTAAAGACAAGCTCTCGATCGAGTTCGCTAGCAACTGCACCAGCGCACCGGAAACAAATTCCTCCGCACACATCGTGTGCTGGACCACCTCGCGAAAAGGCATTCGCACGATGACTTCGAACAACCTCGTTTCGGCGACGACGACCCCAACCTCTCCCGTTGCCAATCCCGATAGCTCCACTGGTGCGCCGACGACCGCACAGAAGCGTGACTCGTCCAACACCACGCTCACTGTGATCGTGGTCGTGATCTCTGTAATCGCGGCCGTGCTGGCGTTCTTGGTGGCGCGTCGCTACTTCTGGTCGTCGTCGCGGTCTGCACGCTCTCCACGGATGAATGAGCGCACCGTCGGTCTCATTTCCAAGGAAGAGAGCCACACCGCACCTGGAAAGCTGTCCTTCATCTCGGCAGACGACACGTTGCGTCCGCTGCGCTTGGAGCCTCAAGATGTATCAATCACCAAGTCTGTCGGTGCCGGTAAGCTCTGGATCGGTGACTACCAGGGCCGCAAGGTCATCATCAAGCGCGTGGAAGCCGAGTCGAACGACAGCTACGCGACCAAGGCGCTGATCTCTCAGGCCAAGGGCCTGGCCGCGCTCTCACACCCAACGATCGTGAGCATGGTCGGCGTGGCGTGGATCCAGGGTACAGACTTCGGCGTGGTGGCCGAGTTCATGGATAAGGGCACGCTCAAGGCGATGCTGATGGATCTCGACGCTGAGCTGGAACTGCAGGGCAAGCTACAGATGTGTCTAGATGTCGCCCAGGCGATGCTGTACCTGCACAGCAACGAGCGCAACATGTTTATCAAGCGTCTGTCAAGCCGGAAGGTGCTGGTGAACAGTGCACTTGAGTGCAAGGTGAATCTGTTCGAGTGCGACTCGTGCTCGTCCAAGGTGGAGCTGCCCGAGGTCTACGGTGCCGGCATGCTGGCATGGGAAGCGCCGGAGGCCGTGCTGCGATCCGGTGTACTGAACCCGCGCAAGATGAACATCTTCTCGCTGGGCGTGCTGATCAGCGAGGTGATGACCCGCGTGTCACCATACCAGAGCGAGATCGATGAGTTGGGCCACACGCTCGCTGACATTGAGCTGACCAAGCGGATTCGACGACAGGAGAAGCTAATGCCTCACGAAAACCGTCGCGAGTTCACGGAGCTGCCCGCCGCCGTCCGTGATCTGGTGGAGCGCTGTCTGTCGTACCAGCCACTGTTGCGTCCGACGGCCGAGGAGATCGTGCAGATCCTGGAGTCGGCCAAGGGCTACAGCGAACGCTTCGGCTCCACCACTAGTCTATAAGCGAGCAGGATGTTGACGGGTGATGCTGCGCAGCCGCCTGTCTCCTTCGATGGATGGCCTTTGATTTATGAACCAGTCGACAGTCGTGCCGCCAGTGCCCAGTCCCCTCGAGCTCCCTCCCCACCACCACCCACGACAGCAGTCGCCGTGCCAGAATTTGTTAGTTACTATTAGGATATCGCTCTGTGGAAATATTGCGAACAACGAGCGTCTCAATCGATTGCAGCGACTGCGCAGCGTTCTCTTCGCATCAGCTCCGCCATGGAGGCGATTGGGAGATGAGCTCCTCCGCCAGAAGGACAATGTTGAAGTTGCAGCTCTGAGAAGCTGAGACTGGGACTGATCCGATGTTCGTATCGTCCGGGTCCAGTTCCTATCTGTTGTTGGGCGGTTTTTTCGAAGCTTTGGTCGTTCCACAGACCTTCCGTAGCTCTTCATGTTTCTATTCCAGTTTCTCGTCGTCCATGGCGATGGCGTCACGCTTCCAGCGACGACCAGCGGACGAGCGCGTGGGCGAGATCCTCAGCGACAGCAACTCGGAGATCGCGTCCATCGACGGGGACGACGATGACGACCGTCGTGAGAAAGGCGGTGGCGGTGGCGCTGCTGCAGCGCCGTCTGAGGGCGACGACGACGACCACGATGCAGTGGACGACGAGGAGCGCGACAGCGTGAACCAGCGCGAGCCGCGAGCAGTAGCGCGTGTCCACCAGCGACCGGCGCCTCTGCAGCCCATCAAGCGCAAGAACAGCAAGTGGTACGACTCAGAGGACGACGACGACTGGGACCACGTGACCAGCGACGGCGAGCGCGTGGCCGCCCACTCGCGAGCAGCGGTACCAGTCGTCACCACGGCACAGGGGAAGTCAGAGGCAGTGGTGAGCCCAGAGAGCAACCAATCAAAGACTAGGGTGCTGTCGCCAGACGCGGCAGGCGCTGGTGCCGCAGGCAATGTGGGTGCGCCGGCGGAGTTGGGCGGTCGACGCTCGAGCTTACAGCGACTGGTGGGCAACGTGGGCAAGACGTTCAATCTGTCGCCGTTTGGATCCAAACGCAAGGGCCAGGAAGTGGTGTCTTCCACTGGCTCCGGTACAGACATGCCGCTAAGCGGAGCGGACGCCAAGCACGCCAAGCCGTCCGCAAACCCCGTCTCCCGCATGCGCTCGCCACTGTCAGATGTGTCGTCCGTGGGCGACGGTACTGAACGAGCGCTTTCCAATGTAAGCGAACGACGCCTCGGGTTGGCTGCCATGGGCAGAAAGAGGAGCCAGGACTCGACCGGTGTGGTGATGGAGCAGACGACCGCGTCCGACATCGTGTCACCGCAGGGCTATCGAAGCTCGCCGGCCGCCGTAGATTCTGCCGCCAACGCTCGTCGGCGCAGCAACACCGTCCAGTCGCCAAACGCCGGTGATGACTTCGCTTCTACTGCTGCAGCTCGCCGTGGCTCGGAGCTCCCGGCGCCGGCACTTGGCGATGCCCTCAGTCCCGGCCAACGCCGTGTGCCAGGAGCCTCTGCGGGGCGCCCGGATAGCGGCGTGCTTCTCGAAGGCTGGCTGCGCCAGAAGCAGCGCCGCGGCGTCAAGGGCATGAAGAAGTGGAACTGGAGATACTTTGTGTTGTACGCAAAGACACTCGAGGTCCGGTACTACGCGGACGTCGTGCAGTCGGCGTGGGGGCCCATCCCCTTAGGAGAGATCGGCTCCATCTCTCTGCGGCTCATTCAGCGCATCGGTAAGCCCGGCATGGTCAAGTACAAGGGCTGCCGCCTAGACATCACGTGCCGCAACACGTGGGGCACGCACTACGCCGACGACTACGTGTCGTCTGAGGACGAGAACGCCTCCAACAACTACGCCGAGGGCGACGGCAACGCGCGAACGCGATCGTCGGACAAGAACAACTCGACGCCCAAGAGCTCTCGTGTCTACAGTCTCATGGCCGACTCTCCGCAGACAGCAGGCGCGTGGTTCACAACGCTCGACAGTCTGCTCGTGCGTAGTGCTAATAGTCCGCGCGTTGACGTTGCTCCATCGTCAGCGTCGAGCAAGCAGGCGAAACGCAACAGTGCGATGACAGCGACAGGAGCCACAGCGACCGCGACGGGTCGGATGATGACGCGCCAGCGAACGAGCACGCTGGAGACGGAGTCGCTCGTGCTGTGCGGACCGAACGACCACGTGCCCAAGCCCGTGCTCAGCGCCATCAACTTCATCTTCGACTCCACGCCAGGCATCGAGACAGAGAAGTTCTATGAGGTCGAGCCGGACCCTACCAAGCTCAAGGTGAGCTGCTTCGTGGGAAGCCCCTGTCTGTATTGACTGTGAAGTAACGTTGCTGTGTCTATTGTCTACTAGGCGGCGCTGAAGCTGTTGAACCAGTCCGCAACCGAGCCCACGCGCAAGCTGACGACTGAGGAGCTGGAGCAAGTGCTGGACCCGTTCACGGCGGGGGCGGTGGTGAAGCTGTGGCTCGCGCAGCTGGAGCAGCCACTCGTGCCCTTCGAAATGTATGACGACTTCCGGTCGCTAGCCTCCAACGCGAAGGACGTGCCGTTCGAACTGTTGCGCAACCTGAAGGCTCTCGTGCGTGCGATGCCCCGACGCAACTAGTGAGTGGCACAATGCTGCTGTACAGGGGCGCAAATTGGATCTGACGGTGTGATCTCTGTGGAATGTGCGTGCAGTGCGATGCTGGCGTGTCTGCTGTTCCATCTCAACGACGTGGACGGCTACGCGAGGGACAACGGCATGGACGCGACCACGCTCGCGGCGATCTTCAGTGAGTTCATCGTGCGGCCACGTGCCAGCAACCAGAGCGAGCCAGCCGCAGCAGAAGCGGAGAAGCAGGCACTGCGCGTGGTCGTGAGGGAGATGATCGCCCACGTGGACGCCATCATCGACGAGAAAGAGAACGAGATTCTCGAACGCGTGTAGAATTAAATGATTAAATGCGTCAAAACCTCTGCATGGAAGCCAGCGATCTCACGCGTCCGTAGGCAGTGCACGACTCTCAACCTTGATGTACAGGATATGCTTGCCTGGCACGAGCGCCATGCCCAGACTGCGGCTCGTGCCTGTCTTCCACAGCTCCTTCTCCTCTTCCTCGCGCTCCTCGTCCTCCTGCAGCTTGGTTTTGGGCTGTTCTTTCGCGCTGCCGCCCTTCTTGCCGTTGTTCGTCGCCGCTGTCACACGATGCAGCGGCAGATACGCGCGTGTGTCCGTGAGGATGATGTTCTGGTGCTTGTCGAAGCAGTGGAACGTGCCCACGAGCACGCGGCCGTCGCTGATCTTGATGCGCAGGCGCGCGCCCAACAGCTGCATGACGCGGCGCGTCGCGTCGCCCGCCACAGCGCCGGTCTGCTCTGCAGTGGTGTCCACGGCGTTGCCCTTGAGCACGAGCTGCGGCGTGCCGTTGAGCGAGAGCACGGCGGGCGGAGGGAGCTTCAGCATCGTCGCGGCGGGCGTCGTACTGTCCGTCAATGCTGCGAGGAGCTCAGTATACCCGATTGGGCAACTCCCACCCTCAACTAGCAACTGGATCTCCCGGCAGCGAAGAGACACACGCAGGAGGCACATCCAGAAAGGCCACTCTACCACCAAGAACACATTGATGAGCATGGCGTTCCGATGCGAAGGCTCGCCGCTGCAGGAGATGCGGCGCATGGAGACGCTGCGGGAGCAGGACGCGCAGTCGGCGGCCAACGTGGTGGCCAACGGCAAGCTGATGGTGGAGTGGGCGCGCGACGGCCGCCTGCGCGAGATCCAGGAGGCGCTGCGGCTCATGGACGAGGTGCGTCGTGTGGTGTCCACGCAAACCCACGGGCGCGTCGTGGTGTGTCCTGTGTTGACGCTGTGAGTATGTGGATGTGGCACTGATGCAGGACCGCGTGCTGCTGTTCTATTCGGTGCGCATGTTCCGAGTCGCGTGCCACGCGCGAAGACTGGATGTGCTGCGGTTCATGCTCGCGAACGGCTTCGACCTGCAGCAGACGATCATGCGCGACGTGTTGCACGACGTGGTGGTGGCGATCGAGGACGAGCAGAGCGCGGACGCGGCGCAGCCGCTCATCCGGTTCTTGCTGGACTCGGGCGTCGATGTGAACTGGCAGGTGAGCGCTTCTGTCGTGGCCTTCTACGGATGGAGTGGATGTGGAGTCATGGACTGACTTGCAGCTGACCTGACCAGCGCAAGGGCGATCTGCTTACGGCCCTGCATCTTGCGTGCGGCAAGAACCTCTACGGCATCGCCTATCTGCTCGTTCTCTACGACGCGGACGTGAACGCCATCGCGGTGGTACGTTCCCATGAGACGCCTGCAATCGAACGCGTGGTCTCAGCGCATGGCTCGTCTTGCATCGTGTCCACAGGAAGATGAGATGCCCCTGCTAAGTGCCGAGCGCATGAAGCTGCTGGGTCGCAGCCCCACTCCCCAGGACCTCAACCAGAACCGCCTGCTCGTCGATCTGCTCAAGGAGAGTGGTGCGCGTCACTCATGGCGCAAGAAAGCCCCCGCTCCAGCTGCAGCTCCTCTCACAGCACCGGCCCGCGTGGTGAGTAGCTTCTCCTCTGCGACGGCGCACTGCTCGTTCTCCCGGCTCGCGATCGCCAGCCCCGTCTCTGGAGCGGACGAAGAGCTCTTCGACTGTGTCGCCGCGGGCGAAGGGATCCAATTGGATACGCCCGAGTGCGAGTGGTAGTCTCAGCCAATCACATCTCTTGCTTTGCATTATCCACCAACCACCACACGCACATGCACCTCGAAGTTCTTCTATCGAACTGAGCTCTTCGTGCCTGCAGGCCCACGCTGGAGACTGCAGACAGACCGACCCAGCGAGTCGCCCACGCGACCATGTCCGGACGCGGCGTGCAACCGCAGGCCCAGGGCCAGGCGCAGCCCCAGCCGCCCATGCACCTCATGGCCCAGCACGCGCATCCCCACGCGCACGCGTACGTGCACCCTCACGGCCACGTGCAGCCGCCCCCGCAGACGGCAGCAGACCTGCCGCTGTCCGTCTCGTCGCTCATGCACGTGCTGCGCGACGCCGAGTACCTCACGGCCCGCTACGGCTCCACGTCGGCGGCCTGCACGCGGCTGGAGGAGCTCGAGCACGCGTTCGTGGACCAGCAGACGCAGCTCGCGACGCTGCAGCAGAAGCTCAGCATGGCCATGGTGGCGGCCGCGGCGGCGCAGGTGGACAGCCACAACAGCAGCCACCTCGCCGGTCGAGAGAGAGAGATGCAGCCTGCGTTTTCGGTCGACGCGCTGCTCAGCTTCCTGCAGCGGCACTGCGCGTGTCGGGGCAACGTCGCGCTGCTCCACGCCGTACTGCAGGACTTCCAGCGGTCGCTGGTACTGCCCCCAGACACGCGCTTCCAGTCGCGCGACGTGTTGCTCTCCGTGAACGAGATTTTGCCGGTGGACCGCGAGCAGAACCACCAGGGGCAGGCGCCGCAGCGGGTCCACGTGGCCAAGAAGAAGACCCCGGAGCAGGGGCGAATCACACCGGCAATGAAGGCACCGCTGGCTGGCAACGGGGTCTCCAGTCCGCTGCGTCCGGCAATCGAGGCCCCGCCACCACGTCCCATCGCACCTGCAGGACGCAAAGGTCTGCCCACTGGACCAGCCGGGAGTCCAGCCACACATGCCAATGCGAGCGGTCGGAGTGCGCAGCCAAAAGTGCCGACGGATCGCCGGGCCCAGCGAGAGGAGAAGCAGCAGACGAAAGCCGCCATCGCCCTCTCTGCACTCTCGCGTCCGTCCAGTGCGAGCAGCAGCGTCGCGACGGAGGCTGTAGCGTCGCCGATCCCGTCAAAGCCCTTATCAGCGACGACCACGCAGTCAGTGTCGGAACGGAAGGTCAGTGGTCGACGAGCGCCCGACAACAGCACTGCGGGTGCGACGAAGAGAGCGTCACTGCGGAAGCAGGACCACGAGGTGTTCAGCGAAGTCGCTGAAGAGGAGGTCGAGGCCGATACTCAGTGGTCAGCGACTACCGAAGACCAGGACGAAGGACCTGTGACCAAGCGCAAGCGTTCTTCAGTCGCGTCAGCCTCCGTGGAGACTGCGAGCGACATCGTGGTCAAGCAGAACCTCTCGCTTCCACATGATAAGCGCAACATCGTCGAGCTGAAGCAGAGCTCACAGCTGCTCACACTACCAGCGCTAGAGGCTCTGAGCTCACGCGCTCCGTGGGACGAAGTGTACAAGCAGCGCAGTACGTTCTCACACATCCTCGACTTCCAAGTGCTGGCCGAGCCGGCACGGCGGTGGTTTGTGAGCGTGCTTCGTGTCCAGTTCGTGTGGCGACGCGAGTTCTGGGAGCGCCTGCACTGGTTGCCCATGAGTGACTCAATCTGCAGCGGAGGCGAGTGGGAGAAGTACCGCCAGACACGCAAGCGCCGCGCGAACAAGGCCATCGCCGCGTGGCGGAAGGTGTACAGTGACTCACTCGAGCTCATGCGCCAGCGGCAGCTGCCCGTGGACGTATGGTGCGACGTGGCGCTGTGGTACATGCCGTCTACGCCGCTGTACTGGCTGCCCAGCTCGGGGGATCTGGCCAAGGAGCTGCAGGTCGTGGACGCAAAGCATCCGGTGCGGTGCTACCATGTCAAGGACCTGTCTAAGCACCCTTTCTACAGCGACCATGAGCTCCAGCGCAAGTATCCGGACAAGCACGAGCTGCCCAGTCAGCAGCTACTGGCCTTGCAGAACGAGGACAAGGAACCACGCGTCAACTTTACGCCCGAGTGAGAGCCAAGCGAACCTGGTCGTTCACGGAGTAGGCTTTTCTATGCACAAGTGGACGGCCAAAGTGCAGTTTCCGTTCAAAAATGATCTTTTCACGTTTTTGCCTCTCTCGTTTTGGTTGTGTACATTGATTTGCCAGCTCCTCCTATTCGTGACGACACACAGCAACTCCCTCTCCTCCTATGACGAGGCGTCGCTCGTGGTGCCGTCGTTTGAGCCGTACTTCTTGAAGATGTGGCCGGGCAGCACCCACTGGTCCCAGTCCTTCTCATACTTGAGGTAGTGCACGAAGCATGCGTTCGACCGGATAACCTTGAGCACGATGGCGTTGTACAACTGGCCAGTCGTGCCCCACTTGGCGAGCACGGCCTCGTGGACCTTTGGCGCCTTCCTGTAAGGCACGCGCTTGGAGCTGCGTGTCGAGCGCTGGTAAAGAGAGCTCAGCGGAAGGAACTCGTCGTAGATGCTGCCCCAGTCCACGTAGTGGACCTGCACAAGTTCCACGTTGAGCGCGATCTTGGTCACCTGGGCCTTGTTGCGCTTTTCGTAAACCTGCACACCAATCGTGTCTCCAACCTTGAGCTTGAGCTCGTCCCAGTGCGTTGACAGCGACTTCTTGCCCAGCGCCAGCGCATTGGCGACTGGCGCAGATGTCGTTCCTGCTCGCTTCTTTGGCTTTGGAGCCGTCGAAGCTCCGGTGCTGTCGTCATCAAATGGGATGGTCTCCGCCTGACGCGCCCGAGACTTCTTCCCCTGTTGCTGCTGGGCAGCCCAGGCCTGCGCGGCCGGGTCGATCTTCTCCAGCAAGTCGTCGATGTCTTCCAGCAGCTTGTTCCAGTCCCACGCGTCCGCCGTGGGCAGCGACTCCTCCAGAGAAAGCACGCGCGACGCGTGGCGCATCGCACGTAGACTGTCTAGCTTGCGTAGCGTGTACACGTCGTCGCCGATGCTCGATCCGTTGGCGTGGTAGATCTCCTCCAGCGAGGCGATAACATCGTGCACTGCGTTCCACAGGATCTCAGCATGGTTGATGCTGGGCGAGTCCTGCGCCATAAACGACCCGAGGAAGCCGGGCATGTTGACGGCATCGACGTGGAAGCGGTGGTACGACAGGCACGCCGTGATGTTTTCGCACGCGTGGAACGTTCCTTCCGGCATGAACAGCATCTGCCCAGGCTTGATGTCCACTCGCCAGGCCGGGATAAAAGCCAGCAGCGGACTCTTGTCCAGGTTCACTTCGTGGAAGTTGATCTGGTCATGCACGCTGTCGATCTTCGCGGCGCTCTTGTGGAGCATCGTCACTCGCTTGGTTCCGACAATCGGCGAGATCATGATGTCCAGGCCGCCTGGGTCTTGGTGCATGCGAGATGTGGTGCTGCGCTGGCCCATAAAGAAGTACTGCAGCGGGTTGTCACCGCGTACGCTGTCCAGCCAGTAGAGAAGCAGGTTGTCACCCAGCACAGGTAGCTCGTCGCACTTGTAGCACAGCAGCTTGGCTGCCTTCGGGAGCAGTGGGAACTGCCACTGGTGCAGGTAATAGTCGGCCTTGCCTTTTTCCCAGTAGTTGCGTACGTAGTGCGACAGCGCGATGTGGCTCTTGATCGGGTTGGTTTCCTCGTAGTTCTTCTCGATTACGGGTACCTTGACGTCGTGGAGACCACGCAAGAATGCCTCCGTGTCCAGCGACCCGTTGGGCCGCACCCAGTCGTCGGCGAACTTCATCCAGCCGGTATATCCCTCCAGAATGAATGGCGTCGACGCCATCCGTAGCGCCTGGATCTGGTCTCGCGCGCCAGGCGCGTTGATGTTGATGACCTGCACTGGCTTGTAGTGGAGCTCCCCCCACTGCGTAGGCACGGAGAACGTCGGATGCAGTGACGGATCGTTGCGGTCTTTGACGGCGTACTGCTGCCCGTGAAGTGGTGACGCGTGGGCGTTGCTGCCGGGCGCCATTTTGCCCTTGGCCACCTTCTTGGCCTTCCGAGCGCTGTCGAGCTGCTCGCTGCTGGGTGAGTAGCTCGAGTCGACCGAGCGTTTGCGTCGTGCGGGCGAGTCTGTGACGGACGACGACGCAGGCAGTGGTGCGAAGGTCTGAGCGAGCGACGGCATTGGAGGCGCGCCGGTCCGCAGCGCCGTCGACTCGCGTGAGAAAATGGGCGACGGTGACGGCTTGACGGACGATTGCTTCGGAGGGGACAGAGGTGATACCGAGTCGTCAGACAGTGCTTCCGTCTCCGACGCCACGGATATTACTGCAGGCTCTTGCTTCACCATGGGCTGTGGTGCCGTGGGTTGCTCTGGTACAACAGGAGCTCCAGGTGCTGGGGTGATTGATGTTGGAGTCGCTGTGGTGGATGCAGCCGTGGGCGCTTCTACCTTGGGCTCGTCAACTACGATTGCTTCGCTCGTCGTGTGGGTTTGCTCAACGGCATGTGGTGTCGTTTCAATTGGTGCTGCTGCAGCAGGCGGCTCCACTGGCCCGCTGGCCAGAGGAGCGGTCACCTGGGCAGCACTCACAGGCTGCGCCCTGCCGCCGCCAAAGTCCGGTGTCTGCGTCGACAGTGTCTCGCCGGTGAGGACTGGTACACAGTCACATCAGTCTCATTCGATTTGCCACTACCAACTACCAATGACCGCAGACCACGCACCTGCTACGATGCTGCCCTTGAAGAACTCCTCCGCCTGCTTGTGCTGCGCCAGCAGCTCGAGTGTGGACGCCACGGCCTCCGCGGCGCCAATGATCCTGACCAGTCAATCGATCCCCATTCACGTCCCGTCAGCATACAAATCCCCATACAAACAAGAGCGCAAAGCCACGCACCGGTGGGTCATGAGCCGCTCGCGCACCTCGCGCACGCGCTGCGTGAGCTCCGGCTGGACGGGCTCCAGTGCGGCGGCCACGAGCACCAGCACGGCGTCCAGAGAGTTGGTCGCGAGCGGCGCTGAGGTCGCCAGCACGCCCTCGTCCAGCTCTACGTGCTGCTCGAATGCGGCTGCGTGCTCTGCCAGGCACGACGCAGCGTCGGCGCGCGCGGACGTCATCTCGGTCTCTGATGCAGATGCCGCCTTTCTGATGATTGAGGAGCTCCTGGAGTGTGGAGGCACACGCCAACAGCGGGGTTTTCCGCGCGCAATTCGGGAAATTAGATACCGATTAAAACCGGTATATCGATGGTATTTCAGTAGATTGTTGGTCTGAGTCCAACTGATCAGATCTGATACCAAGTTGGTTATCTCAGTAGCCCTCTGGATATCAGGAGCTCACGAACGCAAAGCGCGCGAGAGAGCGAGAGTGGAAAATGGCGACCCCGACGATGGAGCTGCGCGTGGGCGTGGTGTTCCCTGCAAAGAAGATCGGACACCTGCGCGACGTGCTGACCGAGACGCGCGACGGCGTGCGCTTCGTGCTCATCGATCTGCATGACGAGACGCTGCGCTCGCCGGCGGATCTCGTCGCCAAGTTCGGTCGCCTGGACGCGCTGCTGCACAAGCTGGCGCACGAGATGGTGTTCTCGCGGCTGGGCGACGAAGCGGCGACGCGGCGGCTGCAGCTCATGGCCGACTATGTGCAGCAGCACCCGCACCTGCCCGTGATCGACCCGATCGAGAGCGTGCGGCTGCTCACCGACCGCCACGAAGCGTGCCACATGCTGCTCAAGCTGCGCGCCACGACGGACAGTAGCTCGGCCGTGACGTTCAACGTGCCCAACTTCCACGTCGTGGACGGCTCAGAGAAGGAGCACGACGCTCTGCTCGCCGCGGTGGAGGCTGGACGCGTCAAGCTCCCGCTGATCTGCAAGTCGGTCGAGGCCTGTGGTGCGTAGGCATTCCTTTCGTTAGCTGGCGAGCACGAGACGTGTGCTAACTGATGGGAGGGTTGTGATGCGCAGCGAGTGACCGGTCGCACTGGATGAGCGTTGTCACCAAGCGCGAAGACCTCGTGCGCGTGGAGTACCCTGCTCTCTACCAGGTACCGCGTTCGCTTCCCCTGTTCATTCGTGAAGTCAGGATCTGACAACCTCATCTTGATGCGTTACAGGAGTTTGTGAACCACAGCGGTCGCCTTTTTAAGGGCTACGTGCTGGGTGATCTCATCAACGTTGCTGAGCGACGCTCGCTGCCCAACCTCACGGAGAATGCACAGCGCGTGCACTTCGACACTCAGAAGCAGTACCCGACCGAGCAGGACTTCCACACCAGCGCGTCTGCCACTGTGGCCAATCAGCAGTCATCTGCTGGCTCCGCTGGTCGTTCCCAGGACGAGATCTTTGCGGCCGTGCGAGCCATCGGCGTGCGGATCCGCGAGACGCTGCGCCTGTCGCTCTTTGGCTTCGACGTGATCGTGTCGGACGCCACGAACGAGTACTTTGTGATCGACGTCAACTACTTCCCATCGTACAAAGAGCTGGACGACTTCAGCAGCGTGTTGCGCATGCACATCCGCTCCACCGTCGCGAAGTTCCAGGCCAGCAAGTAGAGAAGCTGCTCATCAAGTGCTCATGGGTACATAATCCCTCGTTGAAACAACTCGTTCCTTGTTGAAGTCCTGTTCGGTCTATTCTTGGTTGGATGGGTTCTGATCTCCACGGTAAATCGAGCAGCTCATTTGGACATGGCTACACAATCCACGATCGCTCTTGATCTTGTCTGGGCGAGAGCAGCCGCAGCAGCAGCACCGTCCAGGAGCAGCTACGCTGGAAGCATTTGCCAGCATCAATCGCGTGACGGAGGCAGCCGAGAGCATGGCGCACGTGCCCAAGAACCCGCTGCTGGGTGCGTCCAACTATGACCCTCGCATGAAGAGCCACTCCAAGCCGCAGCGCTTCAAGATCGTGGAGAGTCGACTGCGTATCGACTCGACGCTGCCCAAGGACAACCCGCTCATGACGCGCATCGATCTACGCGACCCGGACCGCTTCCAGACGACTGCGAGCGACTTCGGCAAGGTTGACAGTATGGCAGAGGAAAGCAAGTTCGCGCCGCAGAACGTCGGCAAGGTGCTGCGCTTCTACACGTTCTACCTGGAGACAGTGGACGAGAGCAACTTGGAGATCGTGCGACTCCGCAAAAACATTATCTTGCTGTACTTGCACGACAACACCTTTGAGATCATCGAGCCGCGTGCCCAGAACAGCGGTATCCCCCAGGGCACGTTTCTCAAGCGCTGCCGCCTGACCAAGCCGGACGGGAAGCCGTACTCGCAGGAAGACCTGCACATTGGCATGGACTTTCCGATCTTCGGTCGCACATTTAAGATCTACGACTGCGACCCATTCACGCGCGAGTACTACTCCAAGCAGGGCAGCGACGTGGGTACGACCATCGACATCCCCAAGGATGAGTACACGACTACGCGCGAGCACATCACGCGCGTGTGCGGCGGCGACCACGACCACTTCTACGGCAAGATGCGGTACCCACTCAAGACGTACATGGAGGCGTCGCTGGGCAACCCGAACCGGTCGAGTCTGCAGAGTGAGAAGAAGCGCAAGTTCCTGGCCAACAACCGCAAGGTGCTGTGCTTCCACTGCGAGTACGACGACCGTGAGAAGCTGTACGGCGATCTCATGTACTACACGCTCAACTTCTTCTTAGAAGACGACACCATCGAGATCAAGGAGGTGATCAAGCAGAACTCGGGCCGCGACCCGTTCCCTCTACTGCTTAAGCGTGGCCGGCTGCTCAAGAACTGGAAGAACTCGCTTGTGGACGAGCAGGACCGCGGCGTGGAGGAGCCCACGTCGCGCGATAGCTACTACAACGAAGAAGATCTGTCCGTCGGCGCGATGGTCACCGTGTTTGGACGCACGATGCAGATTGTGGACGCCGACCCGTACACGCGCGACTACTACAAAGTGGCCTGGGGCCAGGACCTCAAGGAGGCCATGTACACCTGCGTGGACCGCCCATCGTTCCCCAAGCCAGAGGCGCCACCGTACACCGGCTACGGCTCGGAAGAGGACTCGCTGGGTTCGTGGACGTCGCTAGTGCCCAAGCCGCCGAAGAAAGACTTCAACAAGATGGCGCAGTTCGACCGCATGCTGCTGCGCTTCCTAGCGCGCATGATCTCCCCCCGCAAGGAGCAGTCGCAGCGGCGGTTCGTCATCACGTACTTCCTCTCGGACGACACGTCGACGATCTACGAGCCCGAGCAGCGTAACTCGGGCGTCGTGAACGGCAAGTTCCTTGAACGCGGCGCGTACAAGAAGCCCGACGGCACGCGGTATCTCATGAACGACTACAGCATCGGCGCCGAGATCATCTACAACGGCTTCCGCTTCGAGATCATTGACTGCGACGAGTATACACGCAAGTTCATGGCGGCGTAGTCGATCGACTCACTGCTACAGACAGTAGCAAGTAGTAGTAGTAGTAGGACGTCCTGCGGGCCTGCATACACAGTATAAGTCGCCACGACGCACAGCAGGGTGGCGTCGACGCACAGCGGACTAGTAAAACGCTCTTCTCTTCCCTTCTGTTAGTGTGTGTGTCTGTATGCTTCTGTGTATGCTTCTGCGGCCGGTTGCTTGCTCTCTGCGCAGCGCCTACTTACTGGCCCGACTTGTTGAGGCGGTGCACGACGAACATGCTCGTGTCCAGGTAGGCCAGCGTGACGTTCTTGATGCAGTCCTTCTCGCGCGACGACAGCTCCGAGTCGGGCTTGCTGGCGCTGCACTTGTCCCAGGCGATGGCCGTGATCTTGGAGATGGCTTGCTGGATCAGCGCGCGCTGCTGCTCCTCCATGAGCATGCCCTGCACCTCGGCGACGCCGACGGACGACGCGGACGCCGGCGCCGACGACTCGAAGGACGACGCGCTGGGCGCCGAGTAGTCGTAGCTGGGCTCCTCGTACGAGTACGACGACGCTGGCTCTGGCTCTGGCGCCTTGCTTCCACGACCGAACCACGACATGTTGCGTTAGTGATGGAGTTCTCTGGTGGAAAATGCAACGGAGCTCCTGGTTCGGAAGCGCATGGCGGACCGACCACAGACAGGTTCCGGTAATTACTGTTCTACTAACCTATTTCACCTTCATTACAATAATGGACTCTAGTTCACTAAAATAACCTCATGCTATGAATAAATTACATATTTACACCCAGCGAGCTGCTTGAAGTGTTCTCCCAAGAGACGTCATTGGCGATTACGAATATGGCGCCCACTGCGCGTCGACTTCTGCTGTGATCACGGCCGCCGCACGCGCCCTTCCATGAAGCACCGACTGCAGCAGCTCCCCGCAGTGTCACCGTCGCGTCTGGCACCTCTGCCACCATCAGTCGCTGTTCCTGACGAGCGCTGGGAGCGAGACGACGGCCGCCACAACGCTGCCGCGCACGACCCCATCGCCGAGGCCATCGCTGCCGCCGCTGCTCGCTCTCCACCCAAGAAGTACCCGCGCCTGCAGACGCTGCCGTATCTTGCGCACCAGCATGTTGCTGCGATGCACAGTGGCGACTTTGTGGCGCGCAGCCGCTCGCGCTGGGCGGAGGCATTTTCGCCAGCGCCTTGCGATCGAGAGAGCGACGCAACGTACGCACACCGCGTCAGTCGCCACAGCGCCGCACTGGTGCTGCAGAGCGCGTGGAGACGTTCAGCCGCTGTGCGGCTACGCGCTCGACTGGTGCGGCGCGTCTGGGAGCAGCAGATGGAGTTGGCGGCGTGGCTTTCGCGCGGTCGCCTGCAGCTCCAGTCGCTACTGGAAACACTCGCAACGTCGCCCCGGCCACTCGTCAGCATGGCAGCTCATCTGAAGCCTCACAGCAATAACGTGCTCCACATTGCGCGGCTTCATGGCGCGTACTATTCCTTGCCAGGGCTGCTGCTGAGCACGTGGCTGTGTTTCATCCTGGGCATCCAGCGTCGCAGTCGCTTCCTTCGCCGCCCCGCGCCAGCCATTCTCAGCACAGTTCATATTCCTGTCCGCAATACGTGCCGTTTACTAGGACGTCTGTGGCGAGACACCACGTATCTTGCTATCAGTGCGATCCAGTGTCGAGCGCGTTCGTACTTGGCAAGGTGCAAGTACTGGCGGCTACTGACAGCGCACCGCAAGACCCAGGCAGCCATTCGACTACAGGCCGTGTATCGAGCGTGGCTATCAAGGCGGCTGGTGAGGAGACTGCGTCGCCGCCGCGCTGCGATCCGTATTCAGTGCGCGTGGCGCTGCTATCGAGCGCGGCTCCGTGTGCAACGGCAACGGGTCTCTCACTGCGCGACCCGGTTCTTCACAGGCGTGGCTATCCAGGCCATCGAACGGGCTAGTGTACTGGTTGTCCAACATGCCGCGCAGCAGATCCAGCGGGTGTATCGCGGCCAATGCGCTCGCGCGAGGTTCCGAGTGCTGGTGGCCAAACGACAGCAGCAAGAGTGGCATCGAAACCCGTCCAAGGGCTTTCGGCTGTTCAGCCAACGCATGTACGCGCAGGCGGCCGTGTATTTGGAGAGGTGCTTCCGTCAGGGCATTTTCGAAGAAGAGCCGGCCGGCGAGAGTGGCGAGTTCACGATCAGACACCAGTGCCCTCCACCTACCGGAATAGCGATGTCGTACAGCTTCAGTGATGCTCCGGCGATGTATCCGGCACCTCACCAAGGGCGTGGTGCTGGTCTTCATCGACGCGTAGCGACCAAAGAAGACGAGAGGGTTTCACTGGGGTCGGCTAAGGCGACGCAACGTCGCTTTTGGCACTCGTACGCACTGGCCCATTGGCTGTCGTTCCAATCGAATGGAGATCCGCTGCATCTCACTCAGGCTCGCGTGGGGTGGGAGACGTACTTGCGATTCGACGCGGAGCCTGGTCAATCTGCACTCTTTGACGCTGAGCAACAGTTCCTCAGACTGCATGCTCGCTATTGTCTGTCGCTGTGCGTATACTGGGCGAGTGAGCGGTCGGCGAGTGTGAGCGACGACACAGCACTCGCGCTCCCGCTTTGTATTGAAGTCATGGACGAACTCGAGGTAGCGATGGGTCTAGCGGCGGTGGAGACGGCGAGAGAAGCCCGAGTGTGGTATGCCGAGCTGGCCATGACAACCGCAACGCTGCATCTGAAGGAACGAGAGATTGATGCGTGCTACCAGCAGCTGCAAGCGTTACTGATGCTAGTGAAGGGATCAGCATGCCAGTTTGAGGAGCTAGAGATCCACTTCTTGATGGCGCTTGTGCTGCTGCAGTCCGACCGAAACGTCTCCACTATGCCAAGTGAAGCACATCTCCAACGCTGCCATCAGATTGTAGAGCTGTGGCCGGGCGTGGGCTTCTACCACGGTGTTCTAGACTCAAGCTCTGCTGCCGGACGGCTACAAAATGAACCAGTCGGGTCATTTCTCCTACATCACGACTCGGCAGAAGCTCAAAGAGCTGACGGAGCGAACAGTGCGGACGCCCGGAAGCTTTTCCTCAAGGTCAAGCTCAGCGACGACCCGTGCAAGGTGTCCTCTCTTCGAATCTACTGCGAGAATGGACTCTACCACATGAAGAAGCTGCCAAATGTCTCGCAGTTCAGCGTGCATCAGCTGATTCAGCAGCTTCCAAAAGCTGCAGGGATCAAATGGATGAACGGTGTGCGGCGCGATCTCCATGTGGAATCATTGAAAGCGAGGCTTTCCGAAACTGAGAAGAGCTTCTACCTGCGCAGGACGCTGATGCTCCCGTGGGAACACTGGCAGTGGCGCATCTCTGGGTCGAGAACACGACAAAACGAGTGCTGGAGCGTGCTTTGTCAAGTCGTTTCGGTTCGTTTGGAGGCCAGTGATGCGTTTGCAATGGCGGCATTGGTTGCACGTGATGGCCTCGTCTCAGCGCGCACCCGGGAGCTACGAGCCGAGCTGTTTTTCACTCTAGGGAGAGCTCTAGCTAGTCTCCAGAGACGCGTGGACTCTGCGCTCGCCATGCAACAAGCCGCTATTGAGAGTGCTCGTCTTCCTATGGCTTTCAATTGCAACTTCAAGGCTGTAAGCCGCGCTATCACTCGTGTCGCTGGTGGGTCGCAGAACGAGTCGTTCTCGAGCCAGCTTGAGCGTGTTGGTAAGCTCGAGCGGATGTGTGTGAGGGCGTGGTCGTATGATAGCTGCTCGCCACTTCTGCGTGGTCATCCCTTTTGTGAGGCGCTTCTTCTCCAGCGTGTCGACACTGAGATCGTCGAGAGCGGCAGTGTAGGCACTGCAGATACGTTCTTCCTGCGCAGTCTGCTGCGTGCCCACATGAAATCGTTCCTGAGCTGCGATACCCACGAGATCAAGCACGTTGAGCTGGCGTTTTGCTGTGTGCAGAGACTCTTCAGCCTCTTCTATCGACTAGATCCGGATCACATTGAAGACGGCAGCAGGGGCGTAGTCCGTCACGTCAGTGGATCTCATTGGGACAAGCAGGTCGATTCAGAGTCACTCAATCTCCCGCTGCTACTACTGACGTGGCATCGCATGCCATTCCAGGTTGCCTTTGAGATAGCTGAGGTCATGTACCGATCGCCGGACATGAGCTGTGAGTCTCTGATCGACGTCGTCGAGAGTCTCTACGGTCGACTCCGCAGTGTGAAGCCTCGGCAATGGGCGTACGCAGCCCACGAAGAGCTCTTACTGCTTCGATTAGCGTTCCTGTACGCGCAGCGATCTTCTGGTTGTGAAGACCCATCAGACGCGTACGCCTCCCTACGGAAAGCGGTGGAGCTCATGGATGAGCTGATAGGCACACGCACACTCCGAACGCTTGCCTCACAGCGCCAGGTCGCTAGGCTTAGGCGCATCCAGTGGCCAACAGCCAATGTTCGATTTCCCATTGCCTTCTCGCGCGAAGAGCTCACGTTCATCCGTGGGTTTCTGTCCGAACGCATGAACAGCACCGTCAGTGACAAGAAACCTCAACGCAATCAGCAGGAAGCAGCGTCCAAGGCCTGGAGCGACTATGACGAGCTCCATCGTAAGCTACTAGCGCTGGTGTTGAGCGAGCAGGAACAGGAGCGAGAAAAGGGAACGGTTGCTAAGCGACTCAAGGGCATCCGCGTCTTCGTAGGCGACACAATGCACTTGGAGATCGGCAACGTGCTGCACAGTAAACCGTACGTGGTCGTCCAGTGCGAAGGCAAACAAACGTCAACGCAGCAGGCTGCGACGTGGATGAACCAGCTCTCTCCGGGCTGGAGCGAGCACGTGGAGATGGACGTCACGTCCACGAAAGCTCGCTTGATGGTCGTGGTGATGAACCGCCAGACGCGATTGCGATCCCGGCAGGCGAGTGGCGGTGCAGACCAAGTACTGGGCTACGTCCAAGTGTTTGTGGAGGAGCTGTTGCTGGTCGCGGCCGGCCGCGCGTCTCGGCCTCAGTGGTATGATCTTGTGTCTCGTGACGATGGGAAGCTGCTGGTAGATGGAGGCAGACAGCGGCCGCGTATTCGGCTCGGCTTCCAGGTTCTCATGCAGACAAAAGCCAAGCCGACAACGGACTCTAGCAAGCGCGAGAGAAGGAGAAGAATGCGCGAGAACTGGAATCTGCACGAGCTGAAGGAGCATCTCCGCGGTGATCTCTCTCAGTTCGTGGCGAGCCCATGGATCTGGCGGTGGTTCGGGCGACAGTGGCTCGCAGACAAGGAGTTTCGTGTGGCGACATGGTTCCAGCGCCGCGCGGTGGACTCTTTTGCTGGCGTGAACAGTTCCGATGATGAATACCTGACCCACGCTGATGACTTGGTGAGTCTAGCGACCTGTCATCAAGTGACCATGGGCCACGCGTGGCTTGAGTTCGCACGTCCTCTGCTGGAGCAAGCGCTAAGTATATTCAAGACCACAGAACAAGCCAGCAAGGTAAACGACGTGGCGTTGCGGAAGCAAATCCAAGGCGTCGAGCAGCTCCTGGTGGACCGCGATGTATCGCATTTGCCATTGGCGAGGGAGTTGAGCAAGCGGATCCCAGCGTCTTCTCGGTGGATAGCGATTCAGCGGCGTGGAAAGCCTAGTGACAGTGGCAGACCCAGCGTGTACTACTTCAACGAGGACACGTGCGAGCGGTTTACTGGGGTTGACGGAGAGCCGAACGTTCACGAGCCACTTGAGTGGGAAGGCAGTGAGCGAGTCGTGGACCCGAGTCGCGATCTCCTGCAGCCACGGCGTGTCGTGGTACTCACGACAGAGATGAAGGCCCGTGTGGTGTTCCACTGCCAGCTACAGCACGAGATGTGTACGCAGGACCCACTCCAGTGGGTGGCCGTGTTCAATCCACGTAAGGGCGTGATGCAGTTCCTCAGTCTGGATGAGAGCGAGTCCACTCTGCGGATGACGACGGTTCAGCCAGCGACCTACGCCATGCCAGCGGACGAAGGCTTGATGTACCACGTGCTGGTCGTGCAAGACGCCTTCCGCAGGTTCCAAGAGCGCCGTAAGCGTCGCCGGCGACTGCGCGGGCTGCTACGAAGCGTGTACAGCTTGGCGCAGTGTCTTGTAGCTGCTCGCCTGAGGCTACTCGAGCGAGCGGAACTGGAGCGGAAGATGCGACTCAATAGCATCAGTGTTTTAGTGGAGAAGGCGTCGGGACTCCGGGCCATGGACATGTTCACGAGCGATCCGTTTGTGGTGATAGAGCTACTGGATGGCAGCGGCCACGTGGTGGCGAAGGGCGAGACGAGCGTTAGACGCAACACACTGAACCCTCGCTGGCATGAGGAGTTCTCTCTTCATTACGCGTACGCCGACCACGCCGCCGGATCTCCCCATGCCCAGACACCTCAACTTCGCTTCCACGTGCATGACCACGATATGGTGGCAACGTTCCATCAGGACGAGGACGAAGAGGCCAAGGAGATCGTGACCAAGTTGATCGGAAACGTTGATGAGAGCGAAGCGACGGAGCAGAAGACGGAGACGGAGGCGAGGACGAAGAACAGAGACTTCCTGGGGCTCGTGGTGGTCGAAATCCAGCCGCTGGTGGACGGCCGACGCGTGTCTGCGGATGTGAACCTGCGTGATGAAGACGGCTACGAGTCGCCCCGCTCGCGAGGCACGCTGACGTTGACGCTGCAGTGGGTCCACGACGCAGAGCTGACAATCAAGGCGAGGCGGAATGCTGTCAAGCCGATGCTGCTCGTACGTCCCCGGAGGCTCCCACGGTCGAAGCCAGCGTGGACGGCCGAGTGGTGCGAGCTGCTGGAGGATGTGAAGCTGAAGCGAGCTGCAGTGCTGACGAGGATGTCGGAGAGCAGTGTGCTGCTCGATCAACTTGTGCGGCTCTACAGGCGATGGAAAGTGGCCGACGGGTCAGGAAAGACGGCAGATGAAGCCAAACTGCTCGAGCAGCGACTGCTGGCGACCATGGCGACGCCGGCACAGTTTCAAACCAAGCAAGAGGAGTTGTTGGCGAGCGGCTACACTGCTCAGGACGCCGTGAAGAAGATGTGTGACGTGATTCTCATCCCGATCGAAGACTACATCGAAAGCTGCGAGAAGACTGCGGCAGCTCAACTGAAAACGAGCTTCACGCTGACGTGGGCGGCCCTGCAGGACGCGCGAGTTCCCTCCCAGGCAGATTTCGAGGGTATTGAGAAGGGCGTGCGAGGCTTCGTCGACCGCATGAATCGCTTGCTGAGTCTGCAGCACACTGTCATCACTTGGCGCACGGCGTTGCTGGACTTAGCAGCGTCATTCATGGCGGCTGCGTCGCCGCCGGTCACGTGGTTGGAGCCGGACGGTGCGATGGCGACGCTGGCACAGTTTGAGAAGATCAGCGCGACGCTGGAGGACGCGGCGGGGCGACCAAAGACGCCTGCGACGGCGGCCAAGGCGACGGGCGTTGCTGCTCCCGCTGTCGTCTCGGTTCAGGCGAAGTCTTCCGCCTCTGTGACGGCGACGACAACGGTAACGACTCCCAATGCAGCACTCGCGAAGCGTATGGAGCGGATCGAGAGGGAGAAGAGGAAGGCAGCCAAGCGGAAATGAAGGCAGACGAAGAGAAAGGATGACGCCGCTCAGTGGGTTGTGTATTGCGCATTAACTCACAGCACATGCACAGTCAAAAGCGGATAAAAGACGAAGCAGAACGCTGTCCCAAAGGCCTGGGAATCAGCGCTTGCGAGTCGGCGTCGTAGGAGCGTGCACGCAGAACCAGTCGCTGGAACTCCGCTGCTTACGCAGCCTTGGCCAGCGCCTCGTACTCCTCGACGTTTGGCGGGCTGATGTTGCTCTTGATGCCGAGCGACTCGAGAGCGAGGTGCGCGGCCTTCTGGCCGGAGATCATCATGGCACCGAACGTAGGGCCCTGTGTGCAGCACAACATTCATAATTGTCAGCGTCTCGATCATGCAACCAAACCAAGAGACGGACAGAGAGAGACGTACCATGCGAGGGGCTCCCTCGAGCTCAGCAACTTCCATGCCGGCCACGATCATGCCGGGGACGATCTCCTTGGTGCCACGCACGATGGCGTCTTCAGCGGTGCCCATGTCCAGGCAGCCCATGCCAGGCACGTGGTCCACCATACCGATGTTCTGCAGGCGCTTGACGCCCGACGCGCCCATCGGACCGTCGTGGCCGCAGGCGCTGATCAGCACCTTGCCCTCCATGACGTTAGGGTCCATGCAGCTCTGCGTGCCGTGGTTGAGCGTGACCAGCGTCCAGTTGGTCACGACACCGGCCACACGGCCCTTCTTTACGATGAGGTCCTCAATAGCCGTGGCGTTGAACAGCTTGACGTTTGGCGCACGCAGCAGCTTGGACATCACCGTCGACGTGAACAGCGCCGCGTGCTTGATGATGACGTGGTGTTCCTTCTCCTCGTACGGGATGTCAAGCTCGTCCAGGAACACGTCCGCTGGCTTGCGCACGATCATGGACGAGAAGAGCTGGCCACCGAGCCAGGCGCCACCACCAGGGGCGACGCTCTGCTCGATCAGCGCCACGCTCACGTTCGGGTACTTGGACAGCTCGTAGGCGGCCACGAGACCGGCCGAACCGGCGCCGGCGATGATGACGTCGCTGTCAGCGAAGTCGTACATGTCCTTCATGTAGCGCGTCGTCATCTCACGCGAGACCTCGGCCTCCTTGACAGGACTGTCACACGTCACACACGTTAATCTCTATCTCGACTCTCCACTCTCCCCTGCCTGCAAAAGCTGGAACTCGTTCACACGTACGCAAAGGCGTAGTTGTCGAACGGCGTCTTGCGCTCGGCCTGCTCCTGCTTCCACTCCGCGGACGGCGCGTGCGCGCTGCCCGAGCGGAAGAGCTTGGCGTTGGGGCCGACGGTGGCGAACGAGCGCACGCCTGGAGCGGCGGCGCGGGCGGCAATGGTCTTGGCAATGGCGTGCATGGCGTTGATCGGGGGGTTGAGAGGCTGGGTAGACGCGAGCGGCAGGCAGACAGCAGCAGCACAGTTCACATTGTCATTATCAGCAGTCCCTCCGCCGGTACGAGCCGGATCAGGTTCTAAGGGTATGATCTCAGCCAGTCACGCCATGGAACTGGTCCATGGTGAACGTGGCACCCCTCGCTGTGAGTCCGTTAGTGAAATCCAACGCATCCAACACGCAGAGCACGCCGCCCGTGCGCCCAGCACACACACACACATGCACATGCACAGCCTCAGCTCAGCATTCCCATGATGACTGTCTGCTCAGGAGGGCGAGACGCTGCGTCTGCGACAACCACCTCTGGACTGTTGGGAGCTGACCGCCATGGTCCCCTCCCACCCAGCCTCGGGTGGCTCAGCACCTCGTGTCCACGTCAGTGGCATGCAGCCGAGCACGGGCGGCGGCACGGGCAGCAAGCGGAAAGTGCAACAATACGATACCAGTTGAAGCGAGTGGCTTGAGACTTGAGTTGCGAATTCGCGAATGAAGCATTGAGTGGCGAGTATCCGAGCCACTGTGGTCATGGCTGGCTGGCGTGCGGCTGGGGCGACGTGGGGTGGAGAGAGGAGCTCCTCATTCACGAGGCATCGAAGCAGCAAGTTGCAGGGCGTGGGCGGGTGTGGACGGAGGTTAAGCACCAACGTACAGCAGTTGACTTGGTTAATGTAAGGGGCGTGGAGGCGGTGCAGACCGTCATGTCCCGCACGCTTGAAGGGGTCACATCTCCATGGGCAACACGCCAACTGGGCCAGAGTTTGTCATCGCTCGACACTGATTGGTCCAGTTGGTCCGAAGGATTCGAGTTGGGACAGCGTAAATTACCGGATGGAGACGCTCGCCTCGATGAGTGCGTCACACTGTGACGTCATGGAGGGCGCCTGTGTATGTACCGTAAGTTACCCGAGGTAAATTCTGCAGAGATCGCGAAAATAACACCGCAGGATCCGCTGCTCGATATCTTTCTGGACGGCCGCTGGATTCGAGGCGTTGAGTTCCGGCGACTGGATGAGGTGCGTTAGCAACGTCACGTATCTGTTACATGGCCATCACAGAAACACCGGTTAGTATCACAGTCAACCTGCGGATCCCAGAGATCGACGTGTGACGTACTT
Source organism: Pythium utonaiense (assembly GCA_023334595.1). Classification (NCBI taxonomy): domain Eukaryota; phylum Oomycota; class Peronosporomycetes; order Pythiales; family Pythiaceae; genus Pythium; species Pythium utonaiense. Next base: position 7,800 of record JAADVE010000095.1, on the reverse strand, counting down.
GGGGTTGAAGTGCTTGGGGCTTGAGTGCAAGTGCACGAGCAGCTCCAGGAACGGCAGGTCCCAGAAGTACTGGAAGAAGGCAGCGTCGTGGGACTCGGGGGAGCTCTGGAGCATGCGGAGACCGTACTTGGACTCTTCCGGCGCGAAGCACTGGTACAGCACGGCAGCTGCGACGTGGGCATTCACCTTCACGAGGCACTGGCTCTGAGGAGACCGCATAGGTTAGCTGAGGGACTAGTAGCACCACATGGAGCTAGCTCGTGAAGAGCTACGTACCAGTCGCACGAGAGAGCTCTGGTCGATGATGTCGACGACCGATACGTCGTCCGAGAAGTAGTTGGTGGCGAGCGACGCGGCCGAGAGGTAGCCCTTCAGAGCAGCGAGCGGATCTGTGACGTGTGACGGATCAGTCAACGACCAGCCACGTAATAAAGGTGCAAATGCAAACGTACCAGAAAGAGTTGGCTGCTTGAGTTTGACGATTGGGAAGAGAGCCAGGTCAGCACGGGCGCTGAGCCAGCGAGGCTCGCGAGGGCAGCGACGCACGAGGCTGAGCACGCCACGCGCATGCAGAGCCACGATCTCGGGCAAGGCTGCTTTCACGAACGCCGCGGTTGGGAGGCTGGCGGACACGTCCGTCATCGTCACGTCTTCGCCGTTGGTTGCATCGGGCTTTTTCTTCGGTGTTTCAGGGGCGAGGGCGACGAGCAGCGCGAGGTCGCCATACGGGGTGAGGTCAAACGCAATGCGATGGTCGCACAGGTTTCGCATGGACGAGCGGTGCAGCAATCCAGCACACACGCTAACTAACGCATCGACGATCCACAGCGGCAAGTCGATCAGTGCTGTGGCGACTTCGGACTCGGTCGCACCGCCCACGTCTTCGCTATGGTTGATTGATTGCTGGCCGAGGAGGTCTCGTCGGCTGGCGAGGACGTCGCTCAGGAGTTTGTTGCAGAGGGTTACCGAGAACTCGGCCTTCGTCGCAGGAGTCTCACTTGCTGCCGCGACATACCGGAACAACATACCGCTGCTTGTTGCGAAGTCAACTAGAGGACGCATACTGTGGTCTAGTGACAAAAGCCCGCGCCAGTAATTAAGCGCGTCCCAGCACCGGTGCAGCATGAGGAACATGACGAGGTTACGGGAGCTTTGAGGGTCGGCTGGAAGGTCTGAGGCGTCGGACTTGAGGAGGATGCCTTGGCTGAGCGTCTTGGCGACAGCAGTCGGATCAACGACGCTGACTTGGTTTCCAACCACCACGTTGAAGACACCATGGAGATCACTGGCCACTTGGAAATGGTCGCGTTGGCGCTTCGCTCCAGCGTGAAGTCGTACTTCGACGTTCGGCTCTACGTCTTCGGCGAAGGCCGCCGAGTCATGGCCGCCACGGCCAAAAGGACTATCTTCACTTGAGTTTGACGCGGCAACGGCAGTATCAGAGTCAGGAGATCCGGCGAGAACAGCTTCGCATGCAGCTAGGTATCCTTCGAGACTGCCCTTCTGGTCTGGTAGCAGCAGCGTTAGGAGCGCATCTCTGTGGTCTTCGAGCAGCTCGAACGCGCGACTGAAGCACTCGTATGCCTTCTCGTAGGCGTTGAAGCTGAAGAAGTACACTGCCAGGTCGTAGAAGGCATCGAACTGCGTCTGTGGCGTGAGGTCGTCGCGTGAATCGTCCGCAAGCGTTTGCTGGAGGCTCTGCGCGATCTGCAAGTGGTGCTGCGCCAGCTCACTCAGCGCGTTCTGGAAACCCGACATCTGCTCCTCGGCCTCGCTCTTCGTAGTCGACGTCAGGTAACCATTTTGTGACTCTCGCACGAGCATGCGCAGCGTCCAGCGCTGGTGAAGGAGCAGCGCCTGCGCCGGCGTGATGTCGACTGTGGGAGCAGCAGAGGATGAAGTCGGAGGAGATTCGGTCGCCTCCTCCGCTGCCGACTCCGCGTAGTCCACGATGCCGTCCAGCAGCAGGCGTTGGAAGTGCGGAGGCAGCTGCGCCTCCACCGCCGCGAGTGGGATCTGCATCTGCAGAGCGACGTGCGCGGCGACGCGTAGAAGAGCGCGGTAGCGGTTGTTGCGGCCGTTGCCCTCGTCGGCCACGAGCTGCGCCTGGTCCAGGAACTCACGCACCAGCTCCATGGCCGACGTCGCGGCGTGGGTGCCGTGCGCCTTCTGCAGGCGCAGCGTCTCCAGCTGTGGAACGCAGAGAGAGAAGCGTCAGTGGGGGGGAGCTCATGGAGAAGCGGAGTAAGCGGAGACCGTACGTGGCGTTGCAGCGCATCGGGATGCAGCAGAAACTCGAACCAGGAGTAGGACGGCGCGGTCGCTGGGATTTCGAGCAGCGGCTGCTGGAAGATGGAGCGGTAGACGCCGTCGTCGCCCGACGCGGCGCTGTCCGGCCGCGGAGAGCCCGGCATTAGCGGCATGGTGGTGGGTGAGCGACACGACTTCGATACTGGCGAGTGAGGTTACACGGGCGTACCCTGTCGTGTATATATGGGGTTTGGTCACTCTGCATGGATTTAACCATAAATAAGGTATTTACGGATAGTATCGGGCAACAGGCGCAGTGCTGCCTTTCTCAAAAATTCTCAAAAACTGCGTCAATCGGATTCCATTGCCCTCTTACGGCCTCTTACGTTGTCTCTTCTCAGTTTTCGACAGTGCATTCGCTCGTTGGTGTATCCACCTGCTTACAGGTTGACTAACAGGCGACGAGGGTCCGCGACAGCGTCAGCGATGCTCTTGAGGAACGTCACGCCCTCCCGGCCGTCGATGATGCGGTGGTCGTACGTCAGCGACAGGAACATCATCGGACGTGCCACGACCTGGCCGTTGTGGACGGCCGGACGCATCTTCACGCCGTGCACGCCCATGATCGCCGACTGAGGCGACGTGAGCATCGACGTGCTCAGCAGCGAGCCGTGGACACCGCCGTTCGAGACGGTGAAGGTACCGCCAGCCAGATCCTCCACCGCAAGCGTGCCGTCACGGGCCTGCTCGCCGAGCGAGAACAGCGTCTTCTCAATTTCAGCGACGCTGAGCTTCTCCACGTTGCGGATCACAGGCACAACCACACTGATACAACATCACACTAGTCAGTCCAGCAACCCACAAACGAACGGGTGTGTATGCGGGTCATCTGGGAGACGTACCCCTTCTCCGAGGCGACGGCCACGTTGATGTCGACGAACTCGTTGTAGACAATATCCTTGTTCTCCATGTCAACAACTGGAACAGACAGAACACACGATGCGTGAGTGGCCACATCTCAGCACAGCGCGTGACAGAAACACAAGTACGTACACGAGTTGACGGCTGGAACCTTCTGCAGCGCCAGCGCACTCGCCTTCAAAAACGTCGACATGAAGCCAAGCTTCACGCCGTGGATCTTCTCGAACTCAGGGCCAAGCTCGTCACGCAGAGCGATGAGGTTACCCAGGTCGCACTCCTGGAAAGTTGAGAGCATCGCCGCCGTGTTCTGCGTGTCCTTCTGGCGCTGAGCCGCACGGATCTTCATCACACTCATCTGCACACGGCTCTCGTTGCGGTTGAAGCGCTGGGCAATGGTAGAAACTGGCGCCGCAGCAGGGGCAGCAGCCTTCGCCGGAGCAGCAGGAGCGGCCGCCTTTGGAGGAGCAGCAGCAGCAGGGGCAGCAACGACAGGAGCCGCAGCCGCAACAGGCGCAGCGGTGGCCGCTGGGGTGCCAACGGCCGCCTTGTCAAGCACGAAAAGAGGCGCACCGACCTGGACGACCTCGTCCAACTTGGTGAAGACACTGGTGATCTTGCCAGCGAAAGGCGCGTTGACGTCAACGCTCACCTTGTCAGTCTCCACAATGAGGATCGGCTCGTCCGCCTTCACGAAGTCACCAACGTCTACAAGAAGCATCGACACCAGTCAGCTACATCACCCTAGATGAAGAGCAACAGACAACAACGTCGACGTACGCTTGAGGATGGACACAACAGTGCCCTCCGAGATCGAATCACCCATTGACGGCACGTTCACAGTGAGGAGTTCTTCGGCCGCCGAGGAGGCAGCAGCAACTGGAGCCTCCACCGCAGGAGTGGCCACAGGCGTAGCGGCAGCAGGCTCAGGGGCAGCAACAGCACCACCGGCCGACTTGGTGACCGTGAAAAGAGGGGCGCCGACGAGCACGTTCTCGTCAATCGACGCGAGCTGCGAGTCCAAGACACCAGCGAACGGCGCGCGCACGTCAACCGAGACCTTGTCGGTCTCCAGGACAACCACGACGTCGTCGACTTCCACACGGTCGCCAGGGGCTGTGTTGGGACAGAGAGGGAGGGATGCATCAGGCGGTCAGAGCAGAGAAGATCCATGGAGAGGAGAAGGTGAGATCCGGCACGCACCCTTGAGCCACTCGACGACAGTGCCTTCGGAGATGGAGTCGCCCATGGATGGTACTGGCACAACATCAGCAGCGGCTACACAGGATCTGAGGTTAGTGCGCGTCACGCGTCAATAGGAGGAACAGCTCCACCCGTACCGGACGAGAACGCACGCGCCAGTATCATGAATGGCGTGCTGCATTCGAGAGCAATTCACAGTCAGTTCCAAGACGTCCTTCACATCGCAGTAGGCTCCACATAATCACGCACCGCTGCTCGGCGAGAACGGCGACGGCCGACGAGCGCTGAGTCTGCGCCTGCGAGCGCGTCGCGATGACCGACAGTTCACGCTGCGCACCAGTTTCCATTAGAACCTCCACTGCGAACAGCTCCTTCTTGGGCGTGAGCACTCACCGCATTACGCGCCACAGTAGCCGCGCGACGAGCCGCGACACGCGCGCGCGCCCGCACGGAGCGGCCGACAGCTCCCTGGAAGCTCATTCTGGTCGTCAGGAGAATGGGGACGAAGAGCTACTTACCGAGCGACGACACTGACGAGCTCACTTGCGGTCGGCATCGCACTGGGCCACAAGAAGTGGCACGCTCCACACTGTTAAATGGCCCCAATGTGGAACGCAGAGTGGGTCCGCTGATTTGTAACATGAGCGGCAGCGCCACTGTTTGTAACAGTGGTAGGAATGGTTGTGGATTGGAAAGGCTCACCATCATTCCGACTCGGGTAGCCCATCGGAATGATGGCATTCCGTAGCCCATCATGCTGCGCGGCGACGCCATGGAGACGCGTCTCCGTCTCCCTCTGTCCATCTCTCTATCTCTCTCTACGGCTCGCACGTGTGCTTTCACTGAGGCTCGCATCGCTCATTATCCATCTCACCGTGCCAACGCATGTTCTTCCGCTCCCTCCCTCGCCAGCGTCTCGCCATGAAGACCGCGCTCGCCGCCGCCTCGCCACTGCTCGTGTGCCACGCGCGTGAGGACGCGCCGACGCAGACCGCCAACCCCATCGCGCCGCGCCAGCAATTCGAGAAGACATTCACGCTCTCCTCCGCTGCGGGTTCGAAGACCCAGCCAGTCGTCCAGCGACTCGTCGTGCAGGCGCCTGGACTCACCTTCGTCAGCTTCGACGCCGACGCCACGGCCGCCACCGTCAAGATTTCGTCCGAGCTGCCCGACGCGCTCCAAGCCTTCCAAGTCCTTCCACACACGGACGGCGGACTCGAAATCCGCGTGGACCGCTCGCTCGAGCGACAGTACCTGCTGACCGAGGTTCTGCTGCCCACCGCCAACACTCTCCACTCGCTGGATGTCACTGGTGGAGGCACTGTCGTCATCCAAGACAACGTGCTGGTGAACAACGACGCGGACGTCGACCTGCACATCAACGTCCGCGGCAGTGGCGACGTGTTCGCCACTACGCACACCGATCTGCGCGTTAAGTCGCTCACGCTGGACCTCTCGGGAAGCGGCGACGTGCAGTTCGTCGCGCCATCAATTTCTGCAGCGGATCGTGTCGCTGCTCGCATCACATCCTCTGGTGATCTACGCGTGTTCACAAGCTCCGCAACCGCGCCACAGATTGAGCTCGGGGTCACGGGCAGCGGCGACCTGCAGCTGGCCGCCCTCGCACTCGAGGCGTCCAAGATCCTCAGCGTGTCCATCAGTGGCTCGGGTAACGTCACCACCATCGGAGACGAATTGAAGGGCGACTCCGTCAGCGTAAAAATCGCTGGCTCGGGAGACTCCAAGCTCGTGGGTGTTAACACATTCGCAGCGAACACTGTGGATGTCTCAGTGGTTGGATCAGGCGACGTCAAGATCGCGTCTACCCATGCTCGCAGTGGCGAAACCAAGATCTCTGTCACTGGGTCTGGCACAGTGGATGCACGGGACCTGCTGGCTAAGGTCGCAGGGGTCCGTATCGCAGGAAGCGGCGACGCACTCTTCCGAGCAAGCGAAGTTGCTGAAGCGTCCGTTCGTGGATCAGGTTCGGCTGTGATCGTAGGTCAGGTGCCTCCTCGCGTCACGGGCAACCCGACGGTGCGGTCGGAGACCCAGAAGCCGTCGCTTGTGGAGAAACTGGGCTCCAAGCGTCGTGCACCGATGCAGGAGCCGACTAAGGTGGACGCGTTCGAAAAGCTCACGGGATTCAACGGCACGTACAACGTGACGAGTTTCTCCGAGTTCATCTCGGCGGTGAAGATGCTTTGGAACGGATCAGGCAACAAGATCATCTACAAGACGGGCAATGCCACCACTGAGCCATGATACAGGGTGTTCAGTGAGTGGCCTCTCTCAGAACTACCCCAGGTCACGGAATCATGAGATGAACATGAACAGTATATTTGGGGGGGTGATAACTACTATTATCTGTTGCATCAAACTGGTGCTGACTCGCTGTCAGACGGTTCTGACCCGCATCGTCTTGATTGCCTTTGAGTGCTCCGGCTTTTGTCCACGCGGGATGGTCTCCATGACTCCCTTCGAACGCATTGCAGACTTCTCTTCGAGCTCTGCAAGTGCCCACATCGCGGCGTGCTTTGAACCCCGAGCTTCACGTGCGGTACGCGGGATTCGCACATCGGCAGCCCGGATCGGCTTACTATCGTTGTCCAGTACACGCGCGTGCGTTGTGTACACGATAAAGTCTTGGAATCGATCTGGTCTGTATCTCACAGACGCCTCTCTGAGACCGGTACGCTTTGGTCGCTTTTCAGGAACTGCGTTCACCTCGTCCGACGGTGATTCACTATGGAGTTGCCGTTTAGCAAGAACTGCACTTCAGCGCGACGCTGTGCGAGGCGGAGGTTCGACGCTTCGTCACTGGGACCTGGTGGCGATGGGCTCGTGTCAGGCGGTACGCTGATGAAGCTCAATTCTCGCTCACCCTCGGGTTCGTCGTTTGTGTGCTGCCCAGTATCCAGTGGTCATTCACTGTCAGGAGCCTTCGAGTGACAACTAGACGCACGAGTGCCGGCAGAACGAGCAGCACGAGTATAGACTCGGATGCGTTCGGCGATCTCACTGACGGCCATTGAAACCGATCTGGCGTCAAGTATGTGCTCCGCTCTCGTGTCATTGCCTCTCTCGATGCGAATCGTCGTCAGACGACGCGCATCGCCCATAACTGACGCGTCAACTCCATGCGAGCCGTCGCCTTCACGTTGTACAGGCGCCAGTTATTCACTCACCACTGATATACTCGCTTATCTTGTCATCCTCTGGTTGCATCGTGAACTGTAGCTGCTCGGCGTGGCTGATGAACCATTGGTTCTTGTGGCGATCCCGATACTGTTGTGATCTGCTTCTCGCCAGAACACGGAAACTTTGCAACTGTCTTTGATTCATAGAGTCGAATACACTAGTCATGCATGAATGCTGTGGAAGCTCTGTCGCAAGCTGCTCAGCTGCCACACTATCCCTGTCGCCCGT